>GL380615.1:6689-29803 GCA_000143925.2 Caenorhabditis brenneri
GGGATTCTCAATCCTAATGTTCTTCGATTCAAAAACACCGATTCGAATAACTATTTGATTCTATTATTTATACATAAAATCTTGTCTGGTTATCCACATAATTAGAATGTCCTTGTCTTTTTTCTACTAAAACAAAGTCTAGAAAGTGAGAGAATGTGGGTCACATCAGTTGGAATGTGTTTCCATCAAAACGAGAATTCACAGCTTGCTCACAAATATTGTTACAAAACCATTTCTTCTCGAACACCACGTTTACAACTTGTATACTATGGAGATTACTGTAACAACATGTCGTAATTCTCGGATCTCGATGATTACAATGACACCTTCTTGGGAAGGGAACAGAATAGAGAATTGTGGAACATCTCAAATATTTGAAGACGGTTGTGTTTGAAGAGACAAGAATTCTGGAATCTGGAGAGAAAACAGGGGAAAATGACAAAATGATCATGACAAGGGGCACGAAGGTGAAACAGAGACACATACCTTGACACCAACAATTAGAATGTCACAATCGGGAGAGAACGAAAAGGAAGCAAGAAGAAAAAGAGGAGGAAGGAAGGTTGTCTAATTACGGTACACGGCTGGCAGGCTCTCTCCTATCCTTTTCCTGAGAGGCCACCACCCGCTAAAAAACGACGTTTGAATTCCAATGATGGCGATTCGAAGGCAGTCTCCGCCACAAAAAATCAGTGACCGAACACGAGTAATTCCACCTTTTCTCTCTGGGAACAGTCAGTTATAGTAATGGAAGACGAGAATGAGAAAGAAGTTTACGGTGTGTGCTGAGATTGGAGTCAAGGTTGTCAAAACTTCGGTTTGAGTAGAGTTTTTTTTAGAAAGTTTTCGTTTTTCGAAAAAGGTAGGTCAGAAATATAATATAGTGAGAATATGGTTCGGAAACTTATTGAGTTCGTGGAAAAACTTCATGGGGAAATAACGAAAAAGTAACCCCTAGTGAAAAGACACTCAAAGCTTGAGAATGGTTTCAAGTTCAATTCCAACAAAGCGGTGCTTTTTGAGCAAGCTAATTTTTCAGCCAACATTGAGAGGAAAAAAAAACACCGAATCCAGAAAAGATAGAATACCGAGAAGCTCAAAACATGTCAGGACAGGAAAACTCTAATGAAAAAAATAGGGTTCCTTAGAACAAGTTGACCGTAATTCCTAGGAATCCTGAGAAGGTTGCCTATATAACCGAGCATCATTCCCAAATTCTCAGACGGAAGGTTTCTACAGTCTGCATAATAGAAATACCATTCGAAATGCCAAAAGGAATTAATCGTTGAACAGGTGCTCATCAAGGAACAGTCAACGTATTTGAAACATGCTTCGTGACGACAGATAGTCTGCCTTCCCATGCATCCACCTCTTCTCTTCTCCTCCTCCTTTTTCTCGATTTTCCCTTTTCACCTTCTCCTCGCACCCTTGAAATGCTCATTAGAATATGGTACAGGTCAAAAGGAGGCATGACCCCCTCTGAGAGAGAGCATAATAATGAATGAATGTGTGTTGCGGAATGGTCCTTTTCTCTCTCGTATTGCTTTCTTTCAGGTAGACCGGCATATTACCAAATGAGCACTTGTGAAGAGAGGAACAGAAAGGTGTCATTGGATAGAGAGAGGGGTGTCAAGGAATATGGGATTAACGGGTTGGGTAGGAGGAACGTGTAATTTATATTATGTGTAGGTGGGGTTGATTTGAAATGGTACAACGAAAAGGGTTATTGGAATAGCTGCTTCGAGATGGATCAGAGTTTTCTAAGCCAAGATTGTAGAAAACTGTAGTACTCTACAAAAGTTTTCAATAGAACTTGGTACAAAGAAGTTCACCTCGAACCTTGTAATGACCCCAGTTATTTAATAAAATAAAGGGTTCGTATGAACTGAACTAAACACAAAACATACTCGTTGTCCAACAAATTCAACTTATATACTTTTGATTCTCATACTTTTTCGAACTTTAATTAAACTTTGAACATAAGGAAAACTTACCGGTAAGAGGAGAAAGTTAATGAATTTCCCAGAACGTTATTAACAGATTTCGGTTGAACTGTGTTGCTTTTTTAAGGAAAAAAAGCAGAGACTGGACAGGATGCTGTGACTGTAGTCAAGGTCAGGACATTTTGGATCTAACTTTGGAAAGAAATTATGATCATGAAACAGTCGATATGCATGATATTCAATACAGTTGATAACATTTTCAAAACTGGGATGACGTTGCACAGGATTGATAGATTTGAAAGCATGTCATTGTAACATCAACAACGAAAAACCGATTGCTAGAGCTAAGGCATGCACATTTCTATAATACAGTGAGTCAAATGGAAAACTTCAGATTATATTCTTCTCCCTGTTAAAGTAAACTCTATGACAAATTACAAAAGCTGCTTCAAGATTGTTTCGGTCATATTTTCTGAAAACTGAGGAAAGAATGCGCAAACTGTGCTGAGCTACAACACTCTAAGACATGTCAGGAAGAATATCCAGTTGAATACAATAAGAGAATCATTTTCTGACTTTCATAAACAAACACAAAAGAAATGGAAAATACCTACCTTTGATTTTCTTGAGTTGAGGAACAAAAGAGTGAAAGAATTATAATGACAGGAAACGGTTACTCTCTCTTCTCTTCTTCGTTTTCTTTGTGCAGGGTAAACCGTTCAAACAAAACAGACGGAAAGAGAAATCAGATGGATTTCACTGACGATTCTCGAAACGGAATGATGGATTCTTCCTCTTGTGTGCTTCTTCCGAAATAAGAGAGAGTAGTGACCTAGTAATAAGTACAGTTCAGTGCAGGTCAAACGTAAGGAAATGAATAGGGGAACGGACGAAGCGAGAAGATTTTAAAAAGTAAAAGAGAAGGGGAGAATTGAACTGTTTTTTGAACGATGAGCGCCACGCTTCTCCTATTTCGACGTCTTCGTTTCGAACGAATTCTGCTTTTTGTTGAAAACCGGAGAATGAAAAAAAGACGTCGTTTCTTAAGGAATCGTGCGCACTCTTTCCGTTGAAGGAGCATCATTTGCTTACCCTACTTTTTGCAGAAACGAATAATAGAGACAGTTCAGAACACGATTCATTTGAAAACCGGATTTGTGTGGGATGAAAAACTCACGAATCATTTGAAATCGACTAGATTTTTTAGATGATGAGACGTTTCGGATTATTTGAAAATTCGTTTTTACGAATAGTTTGCTTTAGATTAGTCATCAACGGTCTTCAGAATAAAGAGATTCCTAAATAAGGAAAAACATTAAAAATTTCAATAAGACAATATACAGTTCCGATTTCAGCTTTTGAAAATGGGAAAGGTGTTCCGAATAACTTTCGAACTCTGAAATGTTAGACAGAAATTAGATAACAAAAGTGACTTGTCTGGATTTGTGTTTTACTATGCTGTAAACGTCTAGCAAGATCATATCTTAACTCTTCTGATCGTTCAAAAGAGTGTGAATATTTTGCGAAACATACATTCTGAGACAGGTGATACTGTTCTGTTCATGATGCTTCCCGCTTTGAAATAATTATGGAGAATAGGATGTTTTCAAAGCTAAGTCTCTTAAACCCACAGTAGCTACTTTTCCTGTCTCAAAAATAAACTTGAAATACATTTGAAATTTTAAACTTCATTACATCGCAGTTTACAAAGTATTTTTACTCAAACTTCAATCCGAGAGTATGTATATCCCAAACATCGGAAATTTGCATTCCGTTTCGCAATCGTATTTCCGGAAACAAACACTTTATTTCGGTCGCTCATCAAAGATGGAAATGTTCAATTTAATAAGAAAAGACACTTCACCCTTTTTCTCTTTCTATTTGTCCTTTTCCTTATTTCACTGATAAATAACCTTGAAAACTCTGAGAAATGGAATGGACAAACAAGAGAGATTTATTAAAATCGAATGAAAGTGGTAACGGATTTCAAGTTAAATTCATGAAGGAGACAAAGAGGGGTTGAAATAACAGGGGAAAGAGTTATGAACAAAGTGTGAAATATTGGGAAAACACCAGAAAGAAAAATAAATTACTTCAGGTTCTTCAAATTGGAAAAGCAGCTACAACTGCTTCTTTGACTTCTCTCTCAAAATTGACAAGAACATCTTGCGAGATGGACAGGGACAATAGTGAGAGTCAAGTCCAGGACCTCCACGACGACCCATCGGACCTCGAGGACCTGAAATTATTATCTCATTTGCGAATTTAATCACGTGAAATACAGAGTTCAATTGGAAATCAAAAAAAACCATCAGATGAAACACACTCATCTGAACTTACCAGGTTCTCCACGATTCCCATAAGGTCCCTCATATCCCATTGGTCCAACTGGTCCATCTGGTCCTGGCTGTCCGGGTGGTCCAGGAACACCATCTTCTCCAGGTATTCCTGGTGCTCCTGGTTCTCCAACTTCTCCCATAACACCTTTTATTCCAGTTATTCCTATCTCTCCAGGTAATCCAGGGAATCCTGGAAGTCCAGGTACTCCAGGTTGTCCTGGTGATCCATCTTCTCCAATCGGTCCCTTCTCTCCATTCATTCCACGTACTCCTGTTTCTCCTGGCCATCCGGGAATCCCCTTCAAAAGAATGAAATTGAATAAAGTTCAAAGATTGATATATGGTTTACCGGAATTCCTTCGATTCCTCTAACACCAGGTTTACCCTTCGGACCATAAGGACACAATCGACAGCCGAAAACTTGTTGATATAGAACATTTGGGAGTTCGCCGGGTATTCCTGGACGTCCGGGTATCCCTGGAAGACCATCTTCTCCTGGTTGCCCATCTGGGCCTGAAAACAGAAAAATTCGAATTTCAACACACTAAAAGTAACTCACCTGAACTTCCTTTCTTTCCAGGTTCACAAGTATTTATATATTCACATTCACAATAATTGTACCAATGTCTTCTCTGTCTTCTCACATAACTCTTTGGATATCGATTGAATTCTTTTCTCAATTCACTTTCAAGACTCAAAAATTCAAATAACTCCTCTTCTAATTGAAGCTCAATTTTGGAGATTTGAGCAAAAAATGAAGGAAGATAAGAGAATAAAGAGAAAATTGACACAAATGTTATGAAAATAGATAGAGAGAGAAGTGAAGAAGCCTTCATTAGAACTGGTGAAAAGTTGAAATACTACTGAAGACATTTTGAAGATTCGGAGGGATTATGAATCGTTCCGCGGATTAGAACAAAAAAGAAAAGGCGGTTTAGAGAAGTGGGAACACCTTCTCTAAATGGAATACAGATACTGACCGTTAGGTTTTCAAAGATACAATAATGTGGTTCTAAAAAACAGACCGTCAAAAAACTAAAATGATTCGAACAGTTTTCACAATAATATTATGAGAAGATGTTTGGTAACTCATGAATGCCTGAAAATTGAATGTATCCAATACTTTTTAAACGTTGTTGCAATGAAATGTTTTCGTGGGGTCTCAGTGTTTCTATTAGAGAAGTTCTTCGTCTAAAAGTTAAAAAATAGAAATTCAATATTTGTTATAAAGAGTTAAAAACAAAAAAAATTCCATTAAAAATTTATTTTAAATGAGAATCCTCTTTCTTTCTTACTTTTCTCTTTCTTCCTTTCATGCCTTTTCGATCACTAGTGTGATGGCAGACAGAAGGCTCTCCGGTGTAACCTTCTGAAATCGTAGTCTTTCTCGTTTGAATCTTTCAAAACACTACCTTTCTAGTCTTCTCTTCTGATCCTCTGATGATGGTATTCCAATCATCGATTGCTCCCTCAGCTCCGAGCTTAATGACAAAGTCTCAAATGCACTTGTATACATCAGTGAGAGAGCAGTAAAAAGCATCCGAAGTTTCATACGCTTGTGCGGCGGTTTTCTTCCATAGCTTAGTGTTGCAAGAAGGAATTTGAGACGATTCGGCGGGATCTGTAAAGGACTATTTGATATATGAAACGAAATGAGTAATACTGTACCAGCGAGTCTTTGGGTTGAGGTTTCTCTGAAATCCGGATTTCAAGTTGTATTGCATCTTTTGCTGGGACTGTTGCATTTACCAGAGTCATCAGATGATAGTAGAAGAATCTGTACGTTATGGGAGCCATGGTCTTCTTCAGTTTGACTTCTTCCTCCTCTTCTCTCGCTATCGAAATGTGCCTCAATTTGCTGCTCAACCCCAGCACCGGCGTACCTTCCCCGCTTCGATTTGATTGAGTCCTGTCCTCCGGAGTTGTTGCCTTTTCCGTCTTGTATTCGATTGATAAGTTCTTGCGACGAACCATTAACCAAGTTGACGAGCCGGCCGAATTGATCAACGTTACGTAGTAAATCTTTTTTTCGTCGTATGGAGCGGTTAAGGTGATCTTATCATCGGGTTGTGTCTGGATGTCTCTTGATGGGACGGATTGAGCCATGGCGATTTGTTGCCGAACTTTTTTGGATTCTGAATGGGAAATAAAATTTATGCGAAAAAAATCCTTTACTATCAGAATTCACGTATCATGGGCGGAGTCAGATAAAGGTCGGGCATTGAATTTATCCACGTTTATCCAACTTGTTTTTCTTTATTTTTTAAATTTTATTTCGAGAATCTCCAGAGAGCGAAACAGTTCAGAACACTATTTCTAGCATAAAACTATACTATGAAAACACTTTTTTTTTTGAACACACTAATTTTTCAAACAAGGTTACAAATTCACATGCGTATTTAAATACAGGTGTCTATAATTTCAACTATGTCTATGAACTTTCCGACTTTCCAATTTCATTTTTAGTTATGACTGCCTCAAGTATAAACTGTTCTCATATGAATGTGTATACCGCCAATGTTTCCTCTAATATCTGCTACACATTTCATTTCATTTCATTTCATTTAGTTCCAGAGTCAGAGAATGGCAAATGAATCAGAGTTTAGTTCAATTCGTTCCCGCTTTCTCGCTGGCTTTCTCGCTGCTACACATATGCTCACCTTTTCCGAGGAAACTCTCCAGATATTCCGTCGTTTTTTCAGGCTCTTGAGCTTCAGCACGAGCAACCTCGCTTCCTTCATCCGGGGGCTCTTCGGGCAGATTCAAGCTCAGCACGGGCAGCGGACTCATCGATATCATCAATCTTCAAAACTTCCTCGGCAATAACGTGGCAAGATCCGTCAATGTTCACGAGTTCCAGAAGATACGAAGAAACGTTGCACAGCTTCTGAAGAGTTATCGTAATAGTTTCATTAATTTGACAAAAAAAACCTTCCGTTGTGGTCACCGAGACAACTCAGAATTCCAATTGTTGGGACGTGGTTAGCGAGAACATGAACCATACCAGCCAAAGTTGGGACATCAACTTGTTTGACAACAGCGTTGCTGAAGACGGCCTGAATAAGGATAAATTGAATATATTTTTCAGAAAATAAAAACTTACGGTGTCTGGAGAGGCGAATGTGAAACGAAGCTCATCTGGGTTGTCGTTCTTGGCTGGAGCGTCTGTAAATTCATTGAATTTCTCGCATAAAACTATATTATGAACACACTTTTTTTGAACACACTAAAAACAAGGTTACAAATGCACATGCGTATCTTAACACAGGTTTCTATAATTTCATCTTATCTATGAACTTTCCTACTTTCCAATTTCATTTTTAGTTATGACTGCCTCAAGTATAAACTGTTCTCATATGAATGTGTATACCGCCAATGTTTCCTCTAATATCTGTTTCCCATATGCTCACCTTCCATGCTTAACTTCTCTATCAGTTTTGCCATCATTACGTCCCGGTGTACTGTCTTTGGAATTACTTTTATTCCCGACATCGTGAATATTCTGAATTTTTCTTCTAACGAGTACTTGGAGTACGGACCAGCTTCACTCCACAAGCTTCTTTCTAAATCTCTCCGTATCCTGTAAGTTTGTTTGTATTATAGAATTGAAATTTTACCAGCTCACCATTGTGCATCGACTCTTGCTTTCTCCATTGTTATAGCCAATCCAATAGACAGGTATGGTTGCAAATCGAGTGGTATAAATGTTTTCGAAATCAGAATAATCGTGATGATATCGGTTCGCCTTTTTTCATCTGCAAAAATTAGTGATTGTTCGACAGAAAAGTTGCAGGAATCTTATATTTTATTTCAGAGAGCTCGATTTTCAAAAAACTTCTCTACTCTGACATTGGTACTCACCTTCTTTTTGTCGATCAGTTTGCTTTTTTTGAGCTTCTTGGACTTGTTTCATTTTTCTATTTGATTAGTTGAAGAATAATTTTCTTCATGAGGGGAAAGATCTCAGAGAGAGGTTGTGGAATTCCGTCGAAAAAGTTTCGGAAAGAGGAGCATTGTATTGCATGGTTTTTATCAGAGTTCACGATTATATTCAAATTGTACTGAACAAAAATTCGAGAATTTTAATGACCCCTAATCCACGAAAACCACGTTTCCATCTGGATCACGGAAGTAAAATCGAGGACTTTTGTTCAGTACAATTCGAATATAATCGTGAACTTTGCTAAAAAACCATGCACTACGATGCTCCGCGTTCCGAAACTTTTCCGACGGAATTCCGCAACCTCTCTGAGTATATGCAAGACGAACGTAAAAGTTCACGTCCTTTCGAAAATACTTTCTAAAGCTTCCTTTTTTGATGCGGACTGTATTGAATCGAGTACTCGCAGAGTATTATCTGCTAGGGTACCTGACAGAGTTGTTAAACCGATCACAATCCATTTTCAATATTTTTTTTTTCAGAACAATTTCATTTCAACAACGTTCAAAGCAAATAAAATGCTTTGAATCTTCTGATCTTCGTAAATTGCCAAAAAGTTTCCCAATGTGAAAGTTTTCTGAACCATCCTAACATCATGGACAGTTTGGAAGCTCAGAGTTGAGAAATGACATAGTTTCAAAATTTTTCACTAAACAATCAGCCGTGTTTTGCACTACACCATGTTTTGTTTAGTAACGTAAGTTTTGCCCCAACGAATTTGGATTTCTATGTTTATAGAATTATTTCAGTTTACAAGTAAGCAGATGAAAACGTTGATTTTTCAAACAAAATATTTTTCACTTTCATCCATCTGAGCTCACAATCTCATGAATTTCAATGTTCCCAAAATAAACACTTCTTCAACTTCTCCTTGATCTCAGGAACAATCCGTTTTCCCAGGTTAACTCGAGATCCATCAAATATGACCTTAACCATTTCATTAAAATCTAATTCCTTAAAAGCGTTTTGTATTTCACAAATTCTCGCCCTCCATCCCTCCAAATTAGAATGATTTCTTGTGTTTTCTCACCTAGTTTTTTCACCATTTCTCATCTTATTCTTCATTTAACTGACCTTCATTCGTTCATTCCAAGTTCTTTCTCTAATTCTAAAAACCGTTGTCAATTTTTCATCAAAATCAGTTTTTTTTTTCCACTTCGTCCGCTTCTAAAAACTTCACCAATTCTCAGTTATCTGATGTAAAAATCTTCGGGTAATCAATCAATTGGACGCACATTGAAGACCTTGAAAGCACTGAACTTTTACATTGGAATGTTGCTTTTCGCGCCTTCAGAAACAGAAACAAAACGTTCCCTTCGGAAAACTGGTCTATTACTTCTTCTTCCTCTTCTTCTTTTTTTCTTCATCTTCTGAATAGCCAAACACAAGTTGTTGTCTTCTCTCAAAGTGTGATTAGGGTGGACTGCATTCCGATCCCGCCACTTTCAAGAGAGGGATATCCATTGTGGTGTCACCCAATAAGACGATTAGTTGTTTTTCTTCTCCCCAAATAAATCTTCTCTGAGAATTCCAGATTTTCGATTTATGACGGAAATAAACGGAACGGTTGGATTCGAAGTGATTAGAGGAGGGTAGACAATTTCCAGTAGTCTCTAAGAAAATATCGCTTCGTTTTACACTTTGATTTATAATTTATAAGATCACACACAAGATTTTCTGAGATAGTTTTTTTTCCTCTTATGTTTATTCAATATTTTGCCATTTCTGATTATCTATAACAGATAGGTATGATTCTAGTTGCAAAACTAGAATCTTCATCTGAAATTGAAGGTTCATCTTAGATATTCAACGTCTTGATTTGGAGATCCTGCTGTTCCAAACGCCGTACACCGTCTTCAAGATCTTACTGTATGTCCTTTTGGTTTTCCCTCTGTTTTCAACTGAATATTGTTTACCCCTTTCTTTACAATGAGAATTCATAACTCACATTTGATACGGTTTCGATTGATGTATTACACATAACAAGCCTCATATTTCTTTATTATTATTTTCTCCTTTTGACCCGGCACGCTTTTCTGAATCATCTAATATTCACTCAACTGTAACTCTCTATATATTCCTCCATCCACCACTTGATTATTTTCTTGAGCACAAAAAAGTGTTGCGTATTCATCCATGGAGTCTCTTTACAAAAAGAAGTAACCGCATCTGGCGGTACCTTCTTTGACGGAGCCGACAAGGCGGGCTCCGTTTCATTTTACCGCCTTCCGACTGATATACGAATGGCGGTGTTCTTCTCAAAGACATGGAGGAAGGAAGTGATTGATTTACTGGTAGAGAGAAGTTTCGATTCTGGGAAACTTTATTCTTTGACTCGAGAAACTGGCCAAACAAAAAAAAACTTATTTTGTTTTTTCTCTTTTTTGACAATGTTTTATAATTCTGTCCGTTTACAAACCTAATCCCTATTCGTACCTCTCTCCCTATCGTTTCATCTTCTCTTCCATTTCCAAATGATTCATCTACGTGTTGCCCCCATATATTTTACTCGCATGCTTCCTGTTACATAAGCCCCTTTAGAACGCGAACACACATGTTGGTACATCTGCTCTCCCTCTCTTGTAAACTGCTGCTCGCACACCGGTCTCTCGGTCGATTGCGCAACGTTCCGGACGGTCGGAGAGAACGGACACCGCCAATTTTCAACCCCAAGAGGGCCTTCTGGTGTACCAGATTACGTAATTGCCACGTCATCTCTAAGAATAATATATATTGGAATAGATATCTGGATAGGAGGCAGGTGATACTAGTTACGCAATGGTATTAGAGGTGATATGTAGGTGAATAAGTGGGAAAGGAACACACAAACGTTCCCGTTCAATATTTGAAAAGTCATAATATTTCCGGAGGGGGAAGAGCTCATTTGGTAATGACCACCTGTGGTGTCTAATTACTCGGGAAATTCATTTGCTAATGGAAGATGTAGAAACAAAATTGATGGTTTAGAAGAATACTGAATTTTTCGATGAAATGACAGTTTTTAGTGTCAGCTGGCGTCTGGTTAAAAGTTTTATGATAGCGTCATAAATTAGGAAACGTGTCGTTTGACTGTCAGCCAAGAAATTGCAACCTGACGAATATGTCACTTTATCGTTTCATTTGATTTCTCGTAGAACATACTTTATGACCTCTATTACAACGACACCTTAGACCACCTGCTCAAACCTAGGTACTGTGATAAAAATTGTCAAATAGTGGTTGATGGAACTTTCAACTTTTTATGACCAGCAGTAAAATGCTAATCTTGATTTATATTCACTTGAAAACTTGTTTTGTTTCATGATGAGCAGGTGAAAACATTTAGGAATCTAGGTACATTTCAAAGCATTTGAATCGTTTCTGGACATAAAAGAACTCGTTAGGCTTGAAACAGACAGACAAAACCTCTTCGATCCCGATTTACTATCCAATTACACACAGCTAAACACAGAAAAGAACCAAAAGAACACTTCTTGTTCCTGTTGTGCCACCGCCTGACATTCTCTCATTATTTCTCCGTGTTCCGTGAAACATCATAAACCATTCAATGTATCCCACATGACTCATTTCGGTTCATTTCCCTTCTCTCTTTTTTGCCATTCAATGCTTCTTTTGTTATGCCACGTCATCGATCGGCAAATTGATTGTCGTCAATCAAAACCACAATAATATTAATATGCGGGAGTCAATAAGCGGGGCGCCAAATTCAAAAGTTGTTTCTACTGCGGCTCTCTACATTTTTCACAGTCTTATTTGCGCAGCTTCCTGTGCCCCAGCTGGTCATCATCCAAAAGCTCCATGAGCACGGGACGAGAGAAGAGGCGACAGAGAAGCTAGAAGGCTTCTGTACGTGTTTGCGCACCGTTCAACCAGCCGTCTTCTTCTTCTTCTCACCGCTTTTGGTCATTCTTCCGAAGGTTCATTGTTCGTTTTGTGACATTTTGGATTCTTTCTCTCTACTACCAATATTTAACCAGACACATGTCCTTTGACCCTCTATGCTTCTTCTTGAATGAAGCTTGCTCACGGAGCTGAGGGAAACTGTTTTTGTTTTCATTCCCATGTCTACAGTTTCCAATCGGAGAATCCCAATCGGGAGAGTTGAGGATGCTTGTGTTTTGATCAGAACCATCGTGTGAAATGCAACATTTTGCTTCCTTTGCTCTTTTCTGAGAAAAATATGTTCGAATTGTTCTTGTAAAGTATCTCGCTAGAGGTTTTGAGCATTATAGTTTCAACTAACAAATGTAGGAAGTTCCAATGTTTTAGATAGATCCGAATTGTAAAATTTGGCTGATCATGATGGAAAATTATGAAAAGTTAGAAGCTGTTTGTGATCTGAAGTTCAGCCTCCGAACACATAAATTTTCGTGATATGGTTCTGACTTTCACGAATTATCAAACCCAAAACCGAATCACAAAACGTATGAAAAACTGTCCATCTCTCAAATCATTGGATAATTTGTTTTCCGAGAAACTTCTGTATTATGTAAGCACAAGTGATTAGACAGACAGTTGGTTTTTTTCAAAGCTTCTTCCCATTGTCTTCTGTCTACTACTGATGCTTCTTCTTCTTCTCCCAAAAAACCGGGACATTTGTATATTTGCTCTCTGAGACGGTGGCCTCTCCTCCGCATCATTTTCCGTCCGGAAGTCCTTCATTTGACACTCGCCCTCTCATTCTCTTGTTTGATCATATCAATTTGATATCACCCACTCAGAAATCATATCTTATTTATTAGCACTTTTTATATGTTAGCTTCTTATTTATCTTTCTTTCTCTCACTTCTCTTTTGATATCTCATTCTAAACTTAGTATCAAATGTACAACTCCTTCTTCTCTATCCTTTTGAGATTATGTCATGGCAACGAAAGGATACGAATATGGAGAGAAGAAGTGAAATCTATTTGGGATTATATGAAAAGAGAAGAGAAGTGAAATTGAGCACGCGAGAAAAGATATTCTCCTCGCAGCTGTACGTTTCCATATGTACCTTCCCATTCAATTTCATTCAAAAGAGAATACGGCTCGATGCAATTTCAATAATACTAGTTTGCTCATCGAAACTTTTAGAGCATGAGTACGACAAGAGCATCTATTTCATGTAAAGTATCGTGGAAAAAGTTTTCTCCAAGAATACATCTTACTGTAACAGTGAGACTTTATAGATGTTGCCCAATTGCTCCAAGGGAATATTTTGACTGAGTTGCTCCTAATAATTGGCACCGTCCCTATTTGATTTTTTCTGCTCCATCCCAATACTTTTTCCATGTTACAAGTACCTACTTCATTTACCCAACCATGTTCAAAAGTACAGTGCATGTTCCCCTTATCGTCTCTTGATTATTGATCATTCTGATTCTTGCAACAACAGGAAATCCTAATCACCTTTATCTTTTTTCACCTTCTTTTTTCCTTGTCACCTTTTTCTTTTTTCCACTTCATTTATCGTTCATCACAAGTTTCTTTTGTCAATCTTCGCCTTTTTTATCTTTATCTCTTTACCTTTCACCTCAACTACCGTTTACTAACATCTCAAGTGTCATCTCAACTGTCGATCAAGCTTTTGTTTGCATGTTCTCACTCTTATTTTAGACTTCTTATCCTTTATTCTTATAAGGGTCTGTTTGTATTTCTTCTAACATGATAGACACTGATCCGTGTGAGAAGTCATGCCGAGAGGAACAGAAAAACAGGCCGATGGACACTTATTTGCATCGTCAAGTACACTAAAAGAGCCATGGGGGACAAAGGGCAAAACAACGAAACGGCAGATGTTCAAGGTTGAATTCTGTCAAATCGGTTGTTTAGGCGCGACAGGATATGTGCAAATTTCGATGCGTATTCTATAAAGTATTTCGGATTTCGGAATGATTGATGACTTGTTAGTGGGTGGGTAGGTCACTTTTTATAGTTTTTCCACAGTGAATAGTATATTGATATCGGATTAGAAAAGTATAAAACTAAAATAGCTATTAGCTGTTTGCTTGGAGCCGTACCTTCAATAGATTTGTAAGCAATGCCATATTCTTAGAGGTTCTTATGCTACATTATCCAGTTCTTACTAGCCGAAACGATTCCTGATGATTAAATAGTTTTTCAATTCATTCGGAATTCTATGATTATTTCTCACCTTTTTAGTTCAACTTCCCACCTTTTCACCCAAACCGCTCTTCTTTTTTTCCCTTTTATTCCACCGGTCATCACCAAAATTAGCACTCTTTTCTCATGCCGACCTGTTAATTAATTAATTCTCGAGCACATTGTACACTAAATGGTTTCACACTTACTAAGAATTTAATCTGAAACAATATTTTATATAATATATACAAGATTCTAACCCATTCATCAATGCGATTATAATCATAATGTTTAGGTGATAAGAAGTGGAATTTGTATGTGTTATGAAATGGTCAGTTGACTTTAAAACCCGCCGAAAATAACAATGGAAACTAAATTATAAATTCCTTTCATGGGTGTTTTAGAGTTGAAGTTTTCAAGCGAAACGTTTCATTTTTTATCTTTGAAGAACTGATCAAACGGCAGTTAACTTGGTGCTCCAGGAATATCATGTCTAGAAATCATGTAATGATATGATTCTAGAACACGTTCTGAATCGGTTCTTTGAGAAGACTTTTTAATAGCAGTTTTGATAGCTTTATTAACACCCATTCTACAGTTGATGCCCTTATATTAGAGGTTTTTGATAACTTCCTTCAAAATTAACGTCATCTATGACACTATAGTCTCTGATATTATCCCTTTCTTCTGCATTACAAATGCCTCTATTACAGTCTTTATTCTGTTTTATTTTCTCCTCCTAAACATTCCATTTCCCTCCTTCTTCCCTTCTTCTTCTTCTTCTTTTTTTCGTTCCTCCGTTCCAGCTGCCAATTGTCAGTCAACAGTCACATGTTGACCTTATCAATCCATTGAAAAACGAAGACGATGACATGAAAAAGATGAAAAATATGAACATAAAAATGGAGGAAAAGTGTGGAATTTTTGAGTGAAAAGAGTGATAAAAATTGAATTTTGAAATCGAAAAAAGTGCCTCGCCCAAACTTGTATTTTTGGGTTGAAGAACCTTATTTAGTGTATTACATTTTGACAGGACAGGCCGCAATACAAAAGAATTTGTGCTCTTTTTTGATAAGATTGTGAAGAGAAAGGCAAAATTAGATAAGATTGTACAACTAATACAGATGGAAAGTTCTATTGTCTGGGTTAGTCACTTTTGAAGTTTTCGAAAAACAAACGTTGGCTTTTTGGTGAGTTGTGAAAAGGCACAAAACTATTGCTCGTATGTAAAGCATTGAGCTTATTTCGTAGGGAATCCTGTTCTTATCCTATCAGATCAGAGATGATAGTTGTAGGCAAAGTTAATTTTGATCATAAATCAACCTAGAAATTATATAATTTAAGTTCTGAAAATCCAATCTTGGTATTTTTTGAAAATACACAAACTTTTGTTATCGTGCCTTTACAATTTTTAAAAATAGCTCGAATGCAGAGTTTCGACAGAGGCTTTATCATTAGAGGAATTTCTAGACAATACTGTCAGATGACATTTTCGTTTTGCAAATGATTTCAGAGTTTGTTAGCTAACGATTTTGAAATTGCAAACCCTGAGAGGTTATCTAGAAGAATGACAATGTCATCACACTTTTGATAGAACATGCGTACCCATGTTTCTTCACGTATTCGATCTGAACTGTCAGTTCTTCTCACTACATAACACCTTACTCTTAACCATCTCATTGCGTTGAATCCCCCCGATCATCTCCAAACTGTCTATTCCTCAGTTCTTTTCCCTTCACTTTTCAATATCACTCCTATCTGTGAACACGTGTCTCACTCACAAACTCTTGTTGCTCAAGCTCCGCCCACCCCCTGCCCCACTACCACATATACCACGCCTCCTACGTCCACTCTACGTCCATCTCATTTTAATCTGATGCATATAACAGGCGGAACAACACCCCCACCACGATGAACCGCCCCATCCGTGTCGTCAAGCATATCTCGCTCTTCGATCTTCCACTTCTTTTCTTAATATTTGGCTTTCATTTCTCATCATCATCCTTTCCTCCTCCTCCTCCTTCCCATCCATTCTTCTATTATTTCCCTTTTTTCCAGACTGATCCCTTTTTGTCGAACATTTATTCAGAATGTGTCTATGGATTGTAGACAGAAAAAGAGAAAAGGAGGGGAAGAAGAGGAAAACACTTACGATCTACTTGCTTTATAATCCACCTCTTATCCACCCTCCCTTTCCCTCATTTCTCTTTTTCACACCATCATTATCATTATGAGTGACTTTTTTCCCTTTTTTTTTACATCATCATCATAATCGAAGGATTCAGAATGGGTGCCTGAATGTCTCGGTTTAATTTTCATTGAAGGCAGCCAGGTGGTCTTATTGGGTCACTAGGTTTTCACTCACACAAATTAGACAAAATTACTGGTCCAAAGTGCTTTTTGGTTGTTTTAATTGGCTGGAAACAACTAGTTTCGTTATAGAAACGTTTTGGGGTCTTGAGGATTTTTTCAGTTTTTTTATAAGGAGTTTGAGCAGTGACTTTTTATGAGCAAGGGTAGAACCTCAATAGGACAACACTAAAAGTCACACCTGAAGTAGAAATAAAAACTGTAAATCTCTATTTTCTTCAAATAATTTGAAACTGCTCACAATAAATCAACGTGAAATGGAAGATTGACTTGAGCCTATCAAAACCATGCCGGCCAAAATTACTGTACCATCGAAGTGTGAGTCTCTCTCTCTCGTATTCATAGTTTATCACTTTCTTCCAACTTCCATTTTTCTCTGGTGAGTGTTTCTCATAGTTCCATCAATCAAAACAACGGTTCTGATTTAATCTATAAGAAGTGAAGACTAATTAGGTGCAAACACCCATCGCGGCTCTCCTTTTTAATGTTCTTTTAATCTCAAGGTGCCATCTTTTCTCCCATATGTCCTCATAATTAAATATCTCTCTCCACTTGTATGCCGTTTTTTTCTCGAGTAAGTGCGGTAAATCAAGTTGTATTTCGTTACCCAACTAACCCACTTCTTCATCATCTTGAGGGTGTCAGAATCCAAGTACTCTTCCGTCAGAAAGGGGATCGGTTCGAGGGCATAATTGCTAATTGTCCCTTCCTTTTGGCCCCGCTCGTGCCCGGATAATAACCGTCTTCTGCCCGCTTTCCCGGGGGGTTCGGAAGGCCTGCTGGTCATTCGATCGTGTTTACTCGACGACTAGCCCTCTCTATTCTCTTTTTCTGCTGCTGCTACTGCTGTTGGGACACCAGCAAAGCAGCCTATTCAACCCGCACAGTCACCTCATTTTCATCATCATCATCATCCTCATCATCCCCTTTTCTTCCTCCTCCTTCTGTCATCTTGACAGATGTTGCAGTGTTCATTCAGTATTCCAGGATCCAAACATATGTCATGTTGATTCCCAGCTTCCGACGGTTTCTGTTCTGAGTCCAGAGAAGGATTTACACAGATTTCCATTCTTCAGTTCCTCTTTGGACAGCTTGTTCTTCATAATTCAATGCGATTTAGAGTAAACCTCTAATACAAGAGCATCGCTTTGTGGACTTTCAACAGTATATCAACTGACAACTTCTCAAGCTCATCACAAAACTAAACGTGACTTCACAAGTCTTCTGAAAAGCTAATAGAGAGATGGGCACCCCCCAATTGAGGAGCACCGTTCATACAGCTTCAAAACACCGTAACCGTCAGATAATATTCCCCTTGTGATAGTTCGATGTCGAACTAATATGGGCGTAATCTTTCTAGTTTCTTTAATTTTTCTAGATTTTTTATTCTAATTTGATTAGTTTTCTTCCACAATGATCAGTTCAAACTTTCGAGCTTCTCCTCTGCAAGACAGCATTCCGAATCTTGTTCCAATCCTGGAACAGAATAACCACCAAAACCGTTTCCATAGAATAAGAACAGTCAATTTAATTGCTGTTAGTCTTGTTTCAGTTTTATCTCATCTCTTCTTTTTCTCTCTCTCTCTCTCCTAAATATCGTATATTGCCACACCGAATCTCTAAAACCGCTTCTTTTTCTTTCTCAAGTCATCTTTTTTTTTTACATAAATCAGCTCAATGAAACGGAAACATTTTTCGAATTATTTTTGAGAATTTTGGAATTCGTTTCATTTACTGATCTTTATATTATTGTTCTTTCCGCATACGCTTTTTTTGTCTCGAATTATCGTCCGACAAACAAACAAACCAAAAAGGAGGGGCACCCCTCGATTCCCCCTTCAACTGATTCCAGTTTCGTTTCTCTTCATCATCATCATCATCAGCTAATCACTAGACAAAATAGTATGAAGAATGAAGAGACGCAGACAGACGTCTAGCTAATCACATCCTTTTCCCCTCTATTCTCTCTGATGCTTTTGCCATTTCGAATAGTGATGGAGGTTGTAAAACAAAACACAGTAAAATACAAGAGAGAGATTGATTGTTACATCCGTTTTCTTCATTCTTCATCATGTCTTCTTTTTTCTTTTTTTTTTGTGTTTGTATACTCAATACTTCTCTGTGGTGGGGTTGGTGGTGAAGAGAGGGGGCGAAATCGAAAAAGACATGCTGTAAAATAATCTCCTATTATCTCAACTACTTCACTTTTCCTCCTCTATCGTCCAATTTCTTTGCTACTGTCTTTCTCTCACTTTCGGTTGTGTGATATGTAACCACTAAACCACATTCCATCTAAATGTACTTGTTCTCTTTTACTTTTCCCTTTCTTTTCCTGGATCATATCTCTTGAAGATTACTGTAGGTCAAATTGACCTCTTATTCTTTGCTCTTTCTCCTATACTCTAGTATTCCATTCATCCCTATTTCAGAATGGAAGACCTTGATGCATACCGTGCCGCCTGTGCCAACCGGATTCGTCGTCTTGAAAGATACAAGAAGGCTCGAAGCTTCTGTAGTCTGGAAACCGACGAACCGACGTCCTCATCCCCATCACTGAGCCCAAATTCTGATGCTCAACAAGCGGATGGATCTTCCACATTCGACATGATTCGCGAGAAGATGGTGAGTTCATAAACACTTCAGACAGAATGGATCATTATGTATGTCTTAGTGTGAATATATTGAGAAACGAATTGTTTTGATTCGTAGTGCAAACAAACACGATCCGTTCTCGTTTCCTCCATGGCTCCACCACCAAATTACGCGGTCTTTATCCTTATGCATGTTCTTCCCCATCTCTCTCATTCTCTCTTCATCTTATTCTCACCCCCTAAAATTCTTGACAAACATAAATACGGTGTGAATGGAGCGAAGAGCGGTAAGAGGTGGAAACTGAGAAGTCTTGGCGCTTAGGAGAAGTAAACATGAAATACAAATGTACAGGCGGCAGGAGACCAGCGGCGGGGGGAAGGGAAAGGGGATCAAGAAAGCATTTACTGGATGTTTAGGAATTTTGTAAAATTACTTTGACCTCATTCTTAACCATTTGTAGCAGTGAAAGGAGTTCCATGAAACCTTTAATAGAGTTGCACCGGAGAGCATAGAAGTATGAAATCAATCCATGCTCTCCAGATAATGGAGTTCTTTTGGAATGAACAAATGTTTCTCTATACTAATCCTCAGCCTCATCTTCTGAAAGATCTTTTGATCTGAACTCAAATTCTTCGAATTTTTGTCCATCAATTTTAATAAATTACTTTCCGCTAGTTAAATTTTTCCGCTTCTCATTCAACACCTTTTGAGAATAATGTTTCCGCTAATTCATCCCTGTCCAAAATTACGCCATCTGACTAAATAAAAACACACGCGGGGGCCCTTTTTCGTTGCAAATCCAGTTTTGCAAAAGCCTTGGCATTCCATCGGTTTCTCCCTTATTCAATTTCTTCTTCTTCTCGGATTCCTGTTGTTCGAATGCTTTGGCTTCCTCTCCGGGTAATTAGGCGAGCGGCAAAAAAGATCCGTCGGTGAGATAAATGACGCAACCCTATGGGGGCCTTCTGGTGGTGCTGTTGCCTGGGGCAATAATCGTTCAAGAGGGGGACAATAGCCCCATCGGACACTTTTCCCGCTTTTTTGGAAGAATGAAATGTGAAATTGTTTGAAGAATTGGTGGGTGGCAGATGTGAAACGGGAGCCGCGAAGGTCATTCAGAAGAGCAGATGGGGAGGGAGAGAAAAACCATGGGTTGCCGCATAAATCATTGGGTTGATTGGAATTGCAAAAGTTATATAAAATCCCATTTCTCTCGAAGCCAATGACCCGTTGCATAGAGGGAACAGAGAAGTTCACCTCAGTTCACTCTCAAGGTTAATTGTCTAACGTTTTTGAGTAAACAGTCAATGACACCAAAACACTCGAAAAAGAAGTTTCGGCGGTCCCCTCATCTATAGATCCGCACTTCAGACATCGGGTAAATAGGTGACATAGAAGGGGAGTGTTGAGAGCAATGGGTTCGGCAAAAATTATGAGAAGATCATCTGGCAGAAAAACTGGGAATCTAATCAGATAAAGTTTCTAAATGAGGCTTCATGGAATTCCTAAAACTTCACCTGAAAGGGTTAAGAAAGAGGTCAGAAGTACTAAAACATTTTTGATTTTTGGTTACTCTGTTACGTGAGAAATTTCAAGAACGATCCAAAATTACCTGCGCTATAAAAAACTGTACTGCTTCTTTTGGAAACATGTAGTTTTGGTTCAGTAGTACTTGACCTATAAAAAGGTTGTAAATTCCTTTGAAACCAAACACTCCCGAATAGAAAAACTTCAAAAGGAAAACATAACACAGAAGTTATGAAGTCACAATAAATTGCATAATATTTAGAGAAGGGACTACTGTCTTTTCATCTTTTCCTACCACTTGATTACATCATAATAGTCTTGTATTTGCAGTTCTCTTTGATGGAGAACGACATGACGCTGCTGAAGCAACTCCTTCAACTCGGCGATCAGATCAGCGAGATTAAAAAGGAACGATTGAGAAGAACAATGTCGCAGAACAGTTTGGAATATGATGAAGAAGATGAGAAAGAGGTTTGTAACTAATCTTCTTGAAACAAAATAAAAATTATTGGTTTCAGGATAAATTCGATTCTGATCAACATGGATTCTCTGCTTCAATGAGTGCTGTCACTAATCTCTACGTGGATGATGAGCGTCCACAGTTCTTCTCCCGTCAAAACTCAGTTCTCCGTATTCCGATTCCTCCAAGAAGCAGCAATAGATTCGGACCAAGAAGAGTCATCAGAAGACCGTCGGATATCCTGCCACGTGAAAAACAATCAACTAATATTAGAACTCTTCATGTGAATAGTGATGACTCGGATTGCAGTTCTTCTGGAAGCAAGACACAGTGAGTTTTTTGAATAGTACTTTTGAATCTACGAATTCTATTTTTTCAGTTCTCCCAGCAGTTCGGTTTCTAATGCATCCACCCTCATACTTCCGTCAAAAACTACCAAGAATCGGTATGTTTTCTAAATTTTCTACGAAATTTAAGACTATGAACTTGTTCCTTTCAGATCCTCCAACTCCTCCATCGATTCTGGAATTCGTGATGAACAAATGACACCTTCTCCGACATTCGAAAGTGTTGTCATCTGATTTTAATGATTTCTTTTCTTTTTTGTATAACTTCCCAGGTTTCTTTGATTCTAGTCGTTTCCTTCTTTCATACCTCATCATTTTTCACTGGTTTCCCCTCATCCAAAATAGTCAGATTTCTCTTTTCAACTCTTCCCCTTTTGTCCCCTGTATTCCTCTCTTCTTCTGACATTGTGCCGGTCTTTGATTCGTTCCATTCATCTTCCTTCAATTTCTTCTCTCCATTTCCCGTTTTCCGTGTTTTTTTGATAATATAGTATTTGAAACCTTTTGAATAAACCACTTGTTCATAACAACTCTTTTCCTTGTTTTGTCGACAATTGATAACCGGATTATTACGTAGAACTGATAAAATACCAGTGAAACATGAAGAGGTTGAAGAGCAAAGAGCTTCAAAACAACGTTTATAAACGATGAAATAAAACAATTGAGAGAGAGAGTTGAATTTGAAACTCCTGTAGTCGAATTATGTTCATCTATCGGTTCATTGCTCTTGCAGTATTCTTCATTAGTGTTCATGGAATTGTGGAACAAAAGTATAATGAAACAGTGAGTTAGGATTTCTGGCACTGTCTGAAATTGACAAATTTCTAATAAATTAGCTTCAGCTTTTATCTAAAAAACAAATCTGAAAACAATTGACAAAGCCGTGTTCTTTCAGTAATATTTTCAGGATGTGGCAGCAGTCCAACAGTTCGTATTTCCCACTTTCAAAATCCCGGATCTCCTGAATCCGGATAAGTCTGGATCGGATAGTTCTGCTTCGGTACGAAATCGTTGTTTTTTTTGTAAAAGTTTGTCCACTTCCCAAGTCATCTGTCAAATTTCTCCCCTAAATCTTGTCCCACTTTCGCTTTCCCGTGTGCTTTTTTCAATCAATTTTGTAGATTTCAATACAGATACCAGAGAAAGAAAAATTGATAAACATCGGACTCCCGACTGTAAGTGAAAACAAACATTTAATGAATAATGGGGGATGTTTCATTAATTGACAGTTTCCAAGGATTCTTCCAACTGCTCTACCGAAACTTCCAACTATCAAATTGCCTACAGTGAGATTGAAACAATGATTTCTATAATTCGAACTTTCATCTTTTCAGTTACCACACCTCCTACCCACGGCGCTTCCAAAAATCCCAACTATCAAGATACCTACTGTAATTTGAAAGTGTTGAATCTCGAAACTCCACTCTTTATTTTCAGCTGCCCCACATCCTTCCGACTGCACTTCCAAAGATTCCGACAATCAAAATACCAACAGTCAGTGGATCCTGTAGATT
>GL380618.1:0-16512 GCA_000143925.2 Caenorhabditis brenneri
AGACTCTGCCGAAATATAGCTAAGGATCGACTCTCAAATTTCATCTCGACTCCGAATGTTGGAGTCATTGCATCGTTATACATCACTCACGACCTTAATCATATATCTTTTCAGCTTTCAGGTCAAAGTTGATTCGGTTGGAATGTCGGAAACTTCATCGCTTTTCATTTCTTCAGTGCTGGAGCCGTCAGCTTCTACATCTAGATTCTCAAGCGGTCATGTCGCTTTTCTCCGTGTCTCTCAAAATAGATCATCTCCTCGATTCATTAGTTTTACCACGCTAGTTCAGCTCTTTTGTATGCGTTAGAGGCAATGTTTTTGATTTTCGTTCTACTGCCTAGAAATTATTCTATCTCAGTTTTGACTTCAGCGCATTTTGAGTCTCCAAAGCAGTAGCATCGTTGTCTCCTATTTCTACACTTAGATCTGCCTGACTTTTCCTCTTGGCTTCCTTGAAAATGCGCCATTTGTCAGTACTGTAGTCTCTTACAAGACTAGCTTAGGTTCTCTATACGTTGAGATCTCTAGCTACTACCATTAAGCTCATTAAAGTTTCTAGTTTCTGTTCGACCGCCTAGGATTTTTATATTTCATTCTTGAATCTAGCGCTTTGGAGCTCTCTTTTTTCTTCGGTTCCCTTTCTTTTGCTGCCGGTTTTCCCTCGGCACAATTCATAGGCTCTTGCCAGTCTTCAGCTCCATTTGAGTAATTCTCTGGTTGAATCTTTTGCCAGAGAGTTGCTCAGCGAGTTAGTAAAACCGGAGAGAGCCATTTCATCTACTATGTTTTGGCATCATCGTCCTATTATCGTATCTCTTTAACACTTCAAGAAATTAAAATTTCTTTCATTCCAGAAATAAATATCGAGTGTGGCCATGACATCGCATCTACTCCAACCTGGCATGAAAATCAAGAAAAGATATGTGATCGGTTCAAAATTGGGTGAGGGGACCTACGGTTCAGTGTGGAAAGGACGTGATACAGTGTGGAATGATGACGTGGCGATCAAAATGGTTAAGAGAGCAACTTCGAAGTTTGACAAGGACGATGAAACGGCGGTTGGAGAGGCAAGGATTCTGTCCATGTTGAGTGGATGTCCGGGCACTCCAAACTTGTACGAATATTTCAATTGGAGAAAGCATAACGTTCTTGGTGAGTTCCGTTCAATATTTTTGAATAATCTTTATTTTTAGTCATGGAACTGCTTCGTGGGGATTTTTTGTCACTTCTGGAACACCATCCACATCAGAAGCTCTCGCGAAAAACGGTTCTTCATTTCGCATTCCACCTCATCCACACTCTTGAAGCCGTCCATTCATTTGGAATCTTGCATCGTGATGTGAAACTTGCAAATGTAATGTTACCTTTCAAACAAACGGTGAGTTGAAACTGGATATTGAAAAAGACTCGAGAAAATAATTTATTTCAATACAAGCAATCATGATATGTTTTTCAGCCAACTGTCAAACTTGTCCTTGGAGACTTCGGCTTCGGATACAAGTTCGAGTCGAATTTGAAACGGAAAGGCATGCGATTGAGAGTTCCACCCAGAGACTACGACTACACGTTGTCCACGTATCACTCTCTTCGAATGAATCGAGGACAGCCAGCACAGGAAGTTGACGATTTGGAAATGGCCTCATACACTATCCTGGAGACAGTCGACATCCGCCCATTTCTCGGAAGAACTATGCCAGACGTTGTCCATGTGAAAGAGCAGTTTGTAAGTTTGTTTCTTAAATTTAATTAATAACTTTAGAAACAAAACCTCTTTTTTCAGCTCTTCAACCCACGTCCGTATCTTACTGCTGAGACTTCATACCTCACGAATGTCATTACATCGCTTCTCAATCAGGAGTATGGTCAGAGTCCGGACTACAACAAAGTGTACAAGAAGATTCGAAGTCTGAATCGCAACGTATCCACCAATAGAAACTTCGTCTTGGGACGGGCTCCCAATGGATGTCACTATATCAAAGATTTCTGAATTTCTCATGTCATTATTCTCTGTCTTAAAACCCTTTGTATCAAATCATTGATCCCTCAATTATTTCTAATTGTCATTGAATTATAACTCGTTTCTTATGTCTTCCATCGGTCTTTTTATCCCATTAAATTCATCAAATCATTCCCATCTCTTTCATTCCCGGTATTTCATCATCATTCATGACATTTCATCATTTCCATTTCATCTGTATCATTTAACTCTGTTCAATAAAATATTATTCCCGGGAGCAAGTGTGTTTTTATCAGACAAATATTCAAACAATTGAAATAAAAAAACAGATAACAAGTGTGAACTCGTGATTCCAACAGGATTGGGTGACTGAATTACATTACCACAGAAAGTAACTTCCACTCAATCACACAAGGAAATGCTGCAGCGAAACAATTTGTGTTATGATAGAAATTCTAAAACTGTTTGACATGTTTTAGAGTCTTAACAAAGTCAAATACAATTTATCTGAGGCCCAATAAAAGTATAATAAAGCTCCTGAGGCGAGACATTGATAAAACTGAAATAACCCGTTTTACTGATACATCAGGTAATTTTTGGAAAATTGAAGCTCGATTTCAGAAAAAGCAGGCTTACTAAAACTTTCTGGGCATGTTTTAGAGTATCAACAAAAAAAAATTATTCACGGCGCTAGGAAAGCATCAGACGGCTACTGAAGCAAGACATTCAAAAATAAAAATCCCTGTTGTACTGGTACATAAAGCAAATTTAGAAAAATTCGAGCTCGATTTCAAAGAAAGCTGTCATTTCAAAACTTTGAGGGCAAGTTTGTGAATGATAAAAAAAGCCAAAAAAAAAGAAACACTACCGCCGACCATTTGAACATCAAGCTTTTTCAGAGGGGGAGAGAAATCAACACGGATGAAAATGACTATATTTGTCGATATTAGACGAAAATCTGTGGTTTTTTCATGGAAAATCTTACAACATCTGTTAGTCTTGACAATCATATAACATAAAAACACAATTGCAAATCATTTGACCACCAAACTTTCTCAAGGCGATCAGAAATCAACAGTCAACAGTACAAATTTGGATAAAAGTGACTATATATGTCGAAATTAGACGAAAATCTGGGGTTTATTTATTGAGAATTTTACAAAATCTGTTAGCTATGACCGTAATAGAACAGAAAAACACAACTGCTGATCATTTGATCATCAAACTTTCTCAAAGCCCCCAGAAATCGACATAAAATGGCATAAACTTGAACGAAAACGGCTATATATGTCGAT
This sequence comes from Caenorhabditis brenneri, assembly GCA_000143925.2. NCBI lineage: Eukaryota > Metazoa > Nematoda > Chromadorea > Rhabditida > Rhabditidae > Caenorhabditis > Caenorhabditis brenneri. Next base: position 3,253 of record GL380618.1, read on the forward strand.
TCGGAGCACGTCATGAGCATCAAAAATTCATCAAATATGACCCCAAACATTCCTCATTGAGGATCTGAACCCTAAAAATCATAAAAACCCCAAAACACGAAAATGGGAAAAAGCGATTTTGGAAACGGGAAGAGATCGGGCTTTGGGAGTGTCACCAATCGACTCGCCGTGGTCGACTACCCATGGGGCGAACTTGGTCCGGGGTCCAGGCTTCCATCCCAGGCTTGGCTGCGCGCTTTTCCACTGGTGCGCGCTCTCTCCTCCCCCTCTTGCGGAGGAATATTGTGGGCGGAGCTTGCCTCATTCCAGCCAAGGACAGTCATTCTTCCTCATTTTCACCCTGGTGAGCGGTCGTCTCTGGCTCGAACTCCTGGTTTCCCCGCGGCAGCGACGTCAGTTTTGCAGGTATTTTTTACAAAGTTTCGCGTTCTAGACCAACTTTTAAAATCCGAACGATTGCGCTAGGTTAGAACTCTCTATCTTATCGGGAAGTTATTGAAAATTCAAGTTTTTGGGAAAAAAACTCGAAAATTTGAAAAATAAGTGCTTTGTTTCAGAATGACTAGTGGGAAATGGTGTACAGTAACGTTTTCAAAGCCTCAGTAGACAATAATTGAGAATTCGGATGAGATTAAGGTAAAAAAAATGAGCGAAATTCCCAGTTTAAGCTTAGAAACTTTAGGATGGCTGTACTTCTTTGGGTGGGACACATGGGACTTCTGGTGGATTGGTGGACGGAAAAGGAGCAGTGGTGGATTGGATTCGACTTCAGAAACGGTATCTAAAGTTAGTTTATTTTATTTCACTGGGAAAGTTAAGATTGAGAGTATAATTCGAGGGAATACGCAAGCGCGGGGGGGGGGGGTGATAAGATGTAGATAGTTAACAAAGTGGGGATGGGGGGCGAGGGGTGAAGGTATGGGTCAGGTAAGGTTTCAGAGAATGTGAGACTGTTATGAAGTGTGTGGGGGTATGGGACAATAGGATCGGCTAGGGATTGGGACTGGTAGGATGGACTGGGTTTACATTCACTGGGGTGACTAAGCTAGTGGGATAGTCAGGGTGGTGAAGAGCGGGGACCCGGGAGGAAGAAGATCTTAGGGGCGATGGGCATAGGGATCGGGGTCAAGAGAAAAGTTGAGGAGGGAGCACAGTGTAATGGTTCGCTTTACGGATGGGTTGGGAGTGTCAGTGATTGAGAAGCAGCGCGCATGATTCATAGTGAGTGTGGAGAGAAAGGAGCGAGGGGATTCTTGCTGCGGAGTAGTTCTTCTTCTCAGTTAATCAAATTTTTATTTATTATATTGTTTTTCAATTCCGTTTTTGCTTGTTAGTTCGAATTGTGGAGTCTTCACTTCTGGGCCGACGTCAATGGAATCTCCGGCTATCTTCACTAACTTCGAGGTACGTTCTCTTCATATTCTTCAGCCCAGCTCCTTCTACAACGAAACGTCTATTTGGAAAGCGAACTCAGTGAATTTTTAGTAAACCTTTTTTTGATTTCAGTGCTTGAAATCTATTGGAGCGGGAAGATGGATAGGAGGATTGTGGAGGAGCAGAGAATGCGACGATTGATAGAGTGGTTTTCAAGAGAGATGGGACTAGCAGAGTGATTCTGTTCTGGAGAATGGTCTGGGTGTTGTCAGAGCTTGGTGTTGATTAGGTAGTGAAATTGAAGGGAGGAGGTAAGAGAGAGAGAGAGTGAGATGGGACAGGAGAGTTGGGGAGGTGGAAGGAGGGTGGGATGGGTAGATAAAAATGGTAAGTTCATCTGAAAAACAACATCAAGCTCTGACTTCATTCAGACTCTCTCTAGACAGTGCCGACACTGTTGCCTGTCCCGTCTATCAGTCACAAGTGACGACTTGTCGTTACTTTGATTGAGCCACTCTTCAGACTATGTTGGTGTTGTATTCCGAGATTCGGACAACATCAGCCTTCTTGTTGTTCACAGGGAATCCGAGCCTTCGGGCATGTTTGGATTCCTGGGTCTCCTTACCAAGGGGTGAGGAGACCAGGACTAATCAGAAATGGCTTTTAGGAGTCTTTTCTGGTTTTTAGCGTTGTCGGCAATGTAGCTTTTCATGATAGTTTCTTCCCGGACTGCAAATCTTCTCTCCCTGCGTTGATTATCTTCTCTCCCGGCGGTTTTCAACAACACACGGACAGGAAACACTTTGTGTTATTGTTTGGACTTGTTTGGGATTTTAATTATTTTGTTTTACTATATATTTTTTGTGAATCCTGTCTGGCCGCCGCAGATCTTCACCCAATTGCATTGGGCCAGGATTTGATGATCTTGCATGAGAATCTCAGCACTCATCGAGATATTGTGGCTCCGTGGTTTAATTTTAAAAATTGGTAATTATTTTTCCAGGTTTGGCGAAGACTTCTACCGAAATATAGCTAAGGATGGACTCCTCTATTTCATCTTCGGCTCCCAAGGTTGGAGTCATTCGGATCGTCATACATCACCCCACGACCTTAATCATATATTTTTTCAGCTTTCAGGTCAAAGTTGATTCGGTTGGAATGTCGGAAACTTCATCGCTTTTCATTTCTTCAGTGCTGGAGCCGTCAGCTTCTACATCTAGATTCTCAAGCGGTCATGTCGCTTTTCTCCGTGTCTCTCAAAATAGATCATCTCCTCGATTCATTAGTTTTACCACGCTAGTTCAGCTCTTTTGTATGCGTTAGAGGCAATGTTTTTGATTTTCGTTCTACTGCCTAGAAATTATTCTATCTCAGTTTTGACTTCAGCGCATTTTGAGTCTCCGAAGCAGTAGCATCAACGTCTCCTATTTCTACACTTAGATCTGCCTGACTTTTCCTCTTGGCGCTCTGAAAAATGCACAATTTGTCAATACTGTAGTCTCTTACAAGTACTCTTCTCTTACAAGACTAGTTTAGGTTTTCTATACGTTGAAATCTCTAGCTGCTACCATTAAGCTTACTTAAGTCTCAAGTTTTTTTCCTACCGACTAGTAGTTTTTATATTTCATTCTTGCATCGAACGCTTTGGAGCTTCCCTTGTTCTTCAGTTCCCTCTCTTTTGCTGCCGGTTTTCCCTCGGCATGATTCATAGGCTCTTGCCAGTTTTCAGCTCCATTTGAGTAATTCTCTGGTTGAATCTTTTGCCAGAGAGTTGCTCAGCGAGTTAGTGAAACCGGAGAGAGCCATTTCATCTACTATGTTTTTGCATCATCGTCCTATTATCGTATCTCTTTCCCACTTTCAAAAGTTAAAATTTATTTTATTTCAGACCAAATCGATCGATTTCTTTGATAATGGGTGGTGGAGAAGTACTTGTGAAGGAAGGGGATTTGTACAACGGTAAATGGAAGGTTCTTGACAAACTTGGAAGTGGAACTTATGGAGTGGTCTATCACGTGGAGAACGAGAAAACTGAGGAAGAATACGCGATGAAAGTCGCAAGGGACACTGAAGCAGCCACAGAAACTTGGGCCTTGTTACTTCTCAGAGGATGCTGCTACTTTCCGAATCTCTATGAAATGTTCCCGATAGGATGTGCCTTTCACCACACTGCTATGAGTAAGAGAATAAAACAATACGTTTGTCTAATTAAAAATTGTATTTTCAGTATTGGATTTGGGAGTCGGAGATCTCTACAACATGCGAATCAACAACGACACTGGCATCTACGAAAAACAAACGGCATTGTGCCTTTCAAGTCACATCTTCTCTGGTCTTGAATACTTGCACAAGAAGTGTATCATTCACAGAGACATGAAAGAGGCGAATATTGTGCTGAAACGCGACTGTCGAAATCAGAAACACCCGATCATGATTGTAGACTTAGGCCTGGCGATTTCCAACAAAGTTCCGCGAAACCCCGACCAGCGGGACTCCTTCTTCAAGGAATGGTTCAACAGCCCATGGATGACCTCTGGTAAGGTCGCAACGCCTCGTTGTGACCTCACCATGGTCGTTTACTTCTTGATCACGTGGCGTGAAAAAGGTCCATGGAGATTCAACGAAACAAAGGAAATGACATGCCTCCAGAAGCGTGTGGACTTCGAATCCAATCCTGAAAAATACGTGCCGGACGGAGAAACCTGGATTGTGGAGCTCGCAAAATGCATCTTCTCAGTCGATCAATCCGGAACCCCCAATTACAAACGTCTTCAAGAAATCCTGAAAAATGCAGAGACCAATTTCGACCCGAAACAGAAACGGCTGCATGTCAGCGATAACGAGGGAAAAGAGTGCTTGTTCTGAATTCGGTAAGTGATTCAATCATGAATAATATAACAATTTTATGTTTTAGACAGTCTCGCGAAACTTCTTCCGATCTCCATTTGCTTCATGAATTCGCCGTCGTCTTGTATCATCAAATCGTCTCGCCGTTTCCATTTTAACTATTTTTCTTTCTAGGGCAGACGTTATTCCTGCTCTCTATTTCATCTGTCTGATTCGTTCTAATGTCTTTCTATTCTTTTGTATCCGGGTATTTCACAGATAACTATTTTCAATGATTTATTGTATTCTTAATTTATGATTCTCTTTATAATATCATTCTTCAAGCGATCAGGTTTTTACTCGCTTCTCAACCACAATCATGTAACATTTAATCATTGTACCATTTCAAGAATCATTACAGATAAAAAATTTTGAATTTTTGTGTTTCTCGATTCAGATTCCAAAAAAAATGTTAAGAAATGAAATTGACAATGTTTCGATAGGATGTCCAGCTCAGATAGAAACTCCATGTCTACAGTTGAGATGAATATGAAGTGATTAGCAGACACAGGCAAGTTCGAATAACTTTCAGAACAGTAATTAAAATTTTAGAGTACCACAATCTCATCTCGACATGCATTTCATCTATCTGCTACCAACCAGTCTCCAATATCAACAACTCTTAACTGGGTGGAGGAATATTGAATTAACTGCTTGTGTTTCTTGATTTTGAATTCCTTCTCATGTATACTTTTTGAAATGAAATTAATAAAACATTTCCCCTTCCCAATCAATACAATTTCTGTCATTTCAGCATCAATCATGAACTCAACCACCCACCAAGATGTCTCTTGCTCATCTCTCAACCTAGCTGAGAAGAAATTCGGGAAGATTACTTTGGAGAAGCAAATTGGGACAAGAAACTTTGGTGTGGTTTATGAAGGTGTCTTCGATTTGGGAAAAGTGGCTTGTGAGATATCCGATAACCTTGAATACATCAAAAATAAATTTCGATAATCTCCATGAATTATCCGAATCAGATGGAGTTCGCGAATGGGTTTCGATGGAAAATCATTCCATTGAATATATTATTTCTTGCAGTTATGCAGTGTGGTTATGCCGATTTGGATCCCTTGAGATTCATAAATGAGTGTAAATCTTTCACAAATGGTACAATTCAAAAAATTTCCCGTCAAGTTTTGGATGGATTGAATCACAATCACGAGAAAAAATACACTCATCGAAACATCAAACTAATGATGATTTCTCAACCAGTCGGGCCCAGCCAAAAGGTTTATGCATTCCTCATTGATTTCGGAATTTCTTCCCGAGTTGTGGACAAAAATGGCAACAGGATGTCCCGAAGCACTTGCTTTAACTTTTCGAAACTGGATCACTGTACTTCTTACACAGCTCTTGGAGATGCTCCGGATTTTATTGATGACTTGATCCAGATGACTTATTCAATGATCAGAGCTACGAACGATCCAATGAAAGAGGTCGAGGTCGGCTGGGACCGGGTTATGCGGGTCCGTACCCAAATTGCTCGTAAATTCATAATATGAACTTATCTTGCCGACTTGATATCGACCCAAGCCCAGAAAAATTGATTTTTCCAGAAAAATCCGGAAAAATTGACAAAATCGTGAAATTTAGGTATAAAGACGGGAAGTTGGATTTTTGATCTGAACACAAAAAATGGTCAAAATAGTACCAGTAACTGATATCCGATTAGATCTCATCGATATCTCATTCAGGAAAAATTTTTCCAAAATATCGATTTTTCGAATTTTCTAGAAAGGAAGGGGGCCGGGCGAGTCAAAAAATATATGAAAGTATTTAGGAGAGTTTAGGTATCCATCAAATAAAAAATCATTTGAAACGAACCCTTCTGAAATTTCTGTACAGGACTTTGCTCGACTTTCTGGGAGAACTCGTCATAACACCTCGTTTCGAAGCGATCGGATCCCAGAAGCCGCTTTCTTCAATTGACTAACAATTGATTAATGGAAGTGTTGGTGCAATGATTCCGGAGAATGATGCCCGTGCTGATTTGAATCTCCAGACGGTTGGCAAAAAATTCAAATTGATTTAAGTGAACCCTTCTTGAATAAGATGCCTTTCAATATCCACCTTTCAATGTTTTTCATTGAATGGATATTCACTTGTGTTTTTTTCCGTAACATAACTATTCAACTCATTTTCTCTATAGATAAAAATTTTTTAATGTGATTGCCGAATTTGAACTGAATAAAAAAGCAATCTATCTTCAAAAGTTCTCTGGCTCAAGTGAAAGCGATTGGATTTCGATGATGATTCTGAAGTTCATTAATATTTGGACGTCTCATCAGGCAAGTTTATAAAGCAGTTCTCAAAAAATTGGAGCTCAATTTAAAAGAAACCTAGCGCTCAAAATTTTTTTGAGTGTTTGTGAGTATCACCAAACGAAAAAAAAAAGATCTCAATTGCCGAGCATTCGAACATCAAACTTTTTCAGAGATGATAGAAGGTGATAATGATAAGTCCTGATCAGGGGTTTCAAGGAATCGAACATAGAAGCTCGGAAATTGATAATAGTGGCTCAGTAATTTTATAGGATTATCAGGGACTAAGAATCAGCTACACTTGGTTTTTCTCACAATTGAACCGATAACTTTGAAGCGAGTTACGCACATTCAAAGATTCGAAGTTGCTCTGTAGGTTCATTCTAGGGCAATCACTGAATTCATGAACCTCCCTATCTCATCTAATAAACTGACTCTTTCCTTCTGTTTCTTAATCTTTGTAGAGAAATGAAGCATACCTGAACACTCTAATAGGTGTCAAATAGTCTCAATACACTCTCACAATGATTCTTACATAGCCTTAGAGCCTTACGTTCATTCTGGTTAATATACCAAGTATTTCAATCGGAAATAGCTTCAATTTATTCTAAATGTGGGATAAATGGGTTATTAGTATTTGATCTATGTGTTTAATAATTTTTAAACCACAAGTTTCTCTACCTACCGATCGAAAAAACCACAAGTTTCTCTACCTACCGATCGAAAACTATTTTAGTTATATAGAAATTTGAGCTAGTCTAGTTCATGTTTTCAATAACTGCAAATTACAAAAAAACTGGGTCACGAGCACTGATTTTGTTTATGTTTGCTATCCAAATTGTAGACCCAGCAAATCCCTACCTACCAGTCCAGGAAACTCAGGAAAAACTCGAAAACCCGCCTGGTTATGAGCGTTCATCAAAAATTACTTGAAACGTCAATAACGAGGTTATCAGCAGTAAAACGGCATATCCTATATTTTTCGTTTATACGCCTTAGAGTCCTCTACCCAACTGTCAAATCAGAATCAAAAAATATCTAAAATTGACCCAGTTATAAACGTTTTTCTGAAAACAGATGAGCGTGAATATCCAGGTCAGGAGTGCATAATCCATCTATGTTAAATAGTCATTTTGTAGACTTAGCACAGGTCTATCCAACAGTCCAAAGAACCCCGAAAAAACTCAAAATTTGACCTACTTCTGAGCATTTTTAGAATTTTTTTTATAACGTGAATAACTAGGTCACCAGCAGTAAAACGGCATGTCTTATATTTTTTATTTATAGGCCTTAGGGTCCTCTATCCAACTGTCAAATCAGAATCAAAAAATATTTGAAATTGACCCAGTTATAAACGTATTTTTGAAAACAGAAAAACGCTTATAACTAGGTCAAGAGTCAATAAAAGTAGGAGAGTTATAGGCTTAACCGAAAGCCCTCGGCGAGCTCTATCCAACTGTGGAGGTTTCAAGTCTCTAGCTCTGCTCCCAAGGAAGTAGGTCAACCGTCCATTATTGAGGTCAGCTGATGGCTCTAAAATTTTTTGCGTGCCCTTCTTACCCCAACCCCAAGTCCCCGGCCCGAAGTCATGGCTAGGGGCTGAGATAGCAAAAACCCGTAAAAAGGCCGTAAATAAAAAAAACCTCATAAAAGGTCATTTTCAAAATAGAAAACCACGTTGAAAGGTCAACGGGTCGACAAAAATCTATAAAAAATTCAGTCCCAGCTTTTTCTGAAGCTACCTTGATCGTCTCTCCTCAAGAATTGCCACTGCTTGTCGTCAACAAAGTGAGTAATGAATTTTTAAAGGCTAAAATGAGTTGGGTATAGGACATTTTCTCAGAAAAATAAGCGATATTTTGGGTAGTTTGAGGGCTAGAAATGGGCTAGATAGAGATTTTTTCTCCTAGTTTTGAGCGGGGGGATGGGTAGATGGGAGTTCGGGGATTATGCAGAAGAAAGAAAAACTCTAGAAAAACGGCTCACAGTCCTCTGGGAGGGTGGGCACCAGCGCTGGTTTTGATTTTTGAGTAAAAGTGGTGATTTCCGGCTAATTTTTAGCTTGTTTATGGGTTTATAATGGGAGAAGTAAGATTAGGGTTGGGCCCCACTAGGTCTGGGGTAGCGTTTAATATAATAAAATTTTAGAAAAAGTGGGTCACATGCGCCTGTGGGCTTGAAGAAGTTGACTGATTTTTAGTGGTAGAAAAATGGGAAAAACTCTTTTTTGAGCGGGAAACTTCGGAATTTGAGGGCTGTAACCGGTAGGGGTATAGTTGGGGAGTTTCTGGTAACACTGTTACCTAGTCGGTATTCAGGTCATTGACCTGGGAAAGAGGGGAATTCGGTATTTTTCGAGAAAACAATCGAAAAGCTCAGTTTTTCTTGGAAAATACTTGCTCAGGGATTCATAATCCCCGTTTTGCTAAAAGACTACAGGCTCTAGACTTCTGTCTCTAGTCGTAGGTCTTCATAATGGTTGCCTTTCTAACAGACTACAGGCTCTAGACTTCTGTCTCTAGTCGTAGGTCTACATATTGGTTGCCTTGCTAACAGACTACAGACTCTAGAATTCTGTCTCTAGTCGTAGGTCTACATATTGGTTGCCTTTCTAACAGACTACAGGCTCTAGACTTCTGTCTATAGTCGTAGGTCTTCATAATGGTTGCCTTGCTAACAGACTACAGGCTCTAGACTTCTGTCTATAGTCGTAGGTCTTCATAATGGTTGCCTTGCTAACAGACTACAGGCTCTAGACTTCTGTCTCTAGTCGTAGGTCTACATATTGGTTGCCTTTCTAACAGACTACAGGCTCTAGACTTCTGTCTATAGTCGTAGGTCTACATATTGGTTGCCTTGCTAACAGACTACAGGCTCTAGACTTCTGTCTCTAGTCGTAGGTCTACATATTGGTTGCCTTTCTAACAGACTACAGGCTTTAGACTTCTGTCTATAGTCGTAGGTCTTCATAATGGTTGCCTTGCTAACAGACTACAGGCTCTAGACTTCTGTCTATAGTCGTAGGTCTTCATAATGGTTGCCTTGCTAACGGACTACAGGCTCTAGACTTCTGTCTATAGTCGTAGGTCTTCATAATGGTTGCCTTTCTAACAGACTACAGGCTTTAGACTTCTGTCTCTAGTCGTAGGTCTTTATTTTGGATGCCTTGCTAACAGACTACAGGCTCTAGACTTCTGTCTCTAGTCGTAGGTCTTCATATTGGATGCCTTGCTAACAGACTACAGGCTCTAGACTTCTGTCTATAGTCGTAGGTCTTCATATTGGATGCCTTGCTAACAGACTACAGGCTCTAGACTTCGGTCTCTAGTCGTAGGTCTTTATTTTGGATGCCTTGCTAACAGACTACAGGCTCTAGACTTCTGTCTCTAGTCGTAGGTCTACATATTGGTTGCCTTGCTTACAGACTACAGGCTCTAGACTTTGGTCTCTAGTCGTAGGTCTTTATTTTGGATGCCTTGCTAACAGACTACAGGCTCTAGACTTCGGTCTCTAGTCGTAGGTCTTCATAATGGTTGCCTTTCTAACAGACTACAGGCTCTAGACTTCGTCTATAGTCGTAGGTCTTCATAATGGTTGCCTTGCTAACAGACTACAGGCTCTTGACTTCTGTCTCTAGTCGTAGGTCTTCATGTTGGATGCCTTGCTAACAGACTACAGGCTCTATAACTATAACTGCTCAATCCTTTTTTGATTCATTCGTTTCAGATGATTCTCGATAAGGGTACAATTGTTGCCAACCGTTATAAAGTCCACCTCGCCATCGGATCTGGCAGTTTCGGAAGTGTATACCGAGTACATGACTTGACCAACAAGGACTGGAAAGCTATGAAGGTTGTAAAAAAGATGGAGGCGATTAATGAGTCGTATATCGGTGAAAGACGCATGTTGGAAGAGTTGAGAGGCGTGAGAGGTGTGCCAGTTCTTCATGATTTCTATGAAAATGGACCATATGAATATCTGAGTAAGAACTCTATAGTTTGGTCTGGTAACTAATACTTTATTATTTTCAGTTCTTGATCTCTACATCGGGGATCTCGAAACTCTCCGTCTCAAACCATTGAAGCCGAAAACTGTGATGAAAGTGGCGATAGAGATCACAAAAATCTTGAAAGATATTCATGGCAAAGGATTTCTCCACCGTGATCTCAAAAGTGCGAACTGTATGATTCCGTACAATCAGAGAGTAAGAAAAACTAGGGGTGTTTAGTATGAATATGAAATATTAATTTTTCAGAATGAGAAGCTGATTCTCATCGATTATAACGTTGGCGTCAAGTTCGGTGTTCCAAAGAATCCGAGAACTCAGAGCCTTCGAAGACTTCCAATCCCTACTCGGGATTTCGCATTTCATAAATGCATATATTCTGCGCTTCGTGCTGGTGAGGGGACTGGATGTCAAGAGACGGAGGATCTCGAACAGTTGATCTATCTCTTGATGGAAACTCGGGATATTTTTCCCTTCTATGGAACAGCCGAAGAATTTGCACAGCAAAAGAAGGACTTTGTAAGTTTCAATCAGACAGTTGTTCAACTAATAAGAAACTGAATTTCAGAGACAGGAACCTGCTTCTTTCCTCACTCAATCCAACGTATTTTTGTATCCGGTTATCGATGTGATTCTGAAGCAGGAGTATGGCGTTCGTCCGGATTACAGAAAGATACTGAAGGTGATGCGTTTCAATGGGTACATCATTAATGAGAATGCGCCATTCGAAGTGAAAACCAGTTCAACGGGAAAGCCCTACATCGAGTAACACAAGTGAAAGATGAATACAAAAAAGAAGAAAAAAAACCAAAAAAATCGAAAAATCCAAAAAATCAAAAAAAAATCAATGCTTTTGTGAATATAGATGTGCTTCGAAGAATATCGTAACTAGTGAACTGAACTTTTGTAATTATATTTCATTTGAAAATAAATGAATAGTGATTGAGTAAAAATTAGAACATCAAAATGAATTTCAGCATGAAATACTTAGTAAACAAATATGGATTATAACTGCAAAAAAAGACGCCTTGCTCCGATGTTGAGATTGCTTTCGTCTTTTATAAAAAGTAGTTTCGGGGAGAAAAAGGGGTTCCGGCTCTGATAAATAATGGCTGCCTTAGGGATTGATCAGGATCACTAGGGTCTGATCAGAGGTCCCAAGAATCGACTATTGGAGCCCAGGAAATAAAAAGAGTGACGCAGTAACTATATTCCCTGAGGCCTCCTGATCAATTTCTGGCAATAATTATAGAATTCTAGTGCTTTATAGACACTCTCAGATGCCTCCTGATCAACTCCTGGCAATAATTATTAAATTCCATTGCTTCATGGACCTTCCCAGAGTATTCCTGATCGATTACTGGCAATAATTATTCAATTCCAGTGCTTCATAGACCCTCCCTAGAGCTTCCTTATGTTTTGCAAGCTTAAGGGATGGTTTGTAATGTTAACAAAACTCAAAAAAAATTTTCAAAGCGGTCAGAAAGCAACAGATAATGGTACAAATTTTCAAAAAATGACTATATATGTCGATATTAGACAACATTCTGGGTTTTTTCATCAAGAATCTTGCGAAATCTGTTAGCATTGACTATAGTAAAACATAAAAACACAATTGCAGACTATTTGACCATCAAATTTCTCAAGCCGATCAGAAATAAACACACAACGGTACAAACTTGGGGTAAAAATGACTATATTTGTCGATTTTAGACGAAATTCTTGGTTTTTTTCACCGAGAATTTAGCAAAATCTGTTAGCCTAGACCATGATAAAGTAAATAAACACAATTGCCGACTATTTGATCATCACACGTTCACAAAGTTGGCTAGAAATCAACATATAACGGCCAAAATTCAGATAAAAGTGACTATATTTGTCAATATCAGACGAAAATCTGTGGTTTTTTCATTGAGAATCTTGCAAAATCTGTTAGCCAAGACTATAATAAAACATAAAAACACAATTGCAGGCCATTTGACCATCAAACTTTCTCAAGGCGGCCGGAAATCAACAGACAACGGTACAAATTTGGACAAAAATGTGACTATATATGTCGATATTACACAAAAATCTGTGGGTTTTTTATGGAGAATCTCACGAAATCTGTAATAAATGAGAGCATTATAACACAAAAACACAATTGCGCATCATTTGAGAATCACACTTTCTCACAGCGCCCCCAAATATCTACATAAAGTCCTATAAATTTGGAAGAAAATGAATATATATGGAAAAATTACGCGAAAATAGGAGGTTTTTTTTATCAAGAATCATGCCAAATCTGCCACCTTTGACAATAATTACCCAAAAAAACACAATTGCCCACCATTTGACCATCTCTTTTTCTCAATGCGGAAATCGACCTACATTGGATCCTATAAATGTGGAAAAAAGTTACTATATTAGTCGATTCGGAACCCTGGATGAGCATCAAAAATTTAATAAAAATGATGCCTGTCCTCCCTGATTGTAGAGACGGTCCCTATCATCCATACCCCCCCCGAAACACGTGGATGGGAGCCATCTAATTTGCAGAAAGAAATAGATCTTTGTTTGTGACTGTCACCGACCGGCCGGGCGCGACTGACTATGCATGGAGCGTACTCCGGCCGCGGGGCTGGCGTTCATCCCAGGTCTGGGCGCTAGTTTTCTCGCTCGCGCTCGCTCTCTCCTCTCCCGCGTAGGAGATAGAGTGCGAGCTAGCTTGTCTCATCCAGCAAGACAGTC
>GL380619.1:0-13406 GCA_000143925.2 Caenorhabditis brenneri
AAACGGATGCAAAGTGCTATGGAACTCTGCGAAACGACGTTTCCTGAATTTGATCGATTGGAGAGAAAACGATAAAGTAATCACTGTTTTTATTGAAAACTCAGATTTCATCTTCATTCCATCTTCAGAAAATCCTATTCTACAACTTTTACACGAAATGGAGTATTCTGGAAGTGGCTATGTTTTCAGCAAAGTTTAACGATCCACACAACTTTTATTCCCCATCTGGTGCAATTGCCACATCTATCAATGATTTTTACATCAATACAGTGAGAGAAAAATGTGTTTTAAGCGAAGAAGATATAATAAGGTAATGAATGAAGCAGAATATAAAAACCAAAATCATTAATTCAGAATATTTGAACCTTATTGGACTTATCATTTTCAAAATGTAATAAGTCCATTTGTAAAACTTCAGTTCAACGAAATGGAGAATATGGCAATTTTCGGAATAATGTTGTGGGATGCAGGTGATTTTCTAGAAATATTTTTTCAATGTTGAAGCATTCTAAGGAATGTCTCATTTGAATTCTTCTTCAAAACTTTTGAATCTAGAAAAATCAGAAGTTATCAGTTTATGTGAACATCAGTGATGAACTGGCAGCAACGTGTCATTCAATGCGAAAAATAATATGCCGGGAATTGAATTCTTATTATGAAGAAAATGAAAAATCTTCCAGTCGTTTTTTTGAAACTCTTGATATCATGAACATGGCTGAGGTTGGTACTACAAAATCCTAAAACATTCTCATAAATTGAATAATTCAGCGTGCTGAACACAAATGTCAAGAGGAAATTGAACTATGTGGAATCTACAATTTTGAGGTTGATGAAGATATGAGGAATATGGTGATGTGGGAGAAGTACTAATATTTTAATTATTCCTCTTTCTGTAAATAAACTGATAACTTCTGATTTTCCATTATCTTTCCAATTTCACAAGCTGGCTTTCTCCACACAGAATTTCTGAAGCAGGTGATTGTTTGATTTACTAATGACTAGGTTACCATTCTCATTTATATTCATGTAATTCCCAGTCAGTCACATGCTTCTTAACGAAATTCACAGCTTCCGGGTAATAGGAATGCCAGCTTTTTGGGTTTCTGATTATGCGTGATTGAACATTATAAGTGATTGAACATTTTGCACGTTCGATCTATTTAATTTCGATTTAGTTTTGAGATTAGAAGAGTATTTCCGAAAATTTGTTGAAATTTCTCATTTTTCTTTAAAAAGATCACCAGTTTTCATTTCAAAATAAGTGTACAGTTAATCTCAGAAGTTATCCGGTTGTTTATTTTCAATCAAAAAACTAAAATCCAGGAGTTTGTGCTGTTTATACATGAGAATCGCTCTATAAATCATGAAAACGGATCATTTCCATGAATTTCTTTGCTTATTATACGATTCCTCCTCTTTCTTCTCGTAAACGTGTCGATTGAGCGTATTTATGAAACGTAACAGAAAAAGTAAATATGAAATAGGAAATTGAGATTTAGAGAAAACGACGCGAGAAGTATAATGATAGAGATAACAGAAGTACAAAGAAACGCAGAAAATGGAAACAGATGGCAATGTGTTAGTGAAAAAGTTGATCGAAAACTTGTACTTGCACCCGATGGTCATTCATCTTTTTTCATGATCACTTTTGTTCCAACCATGACGTGGGTTTTTCGTCTTTTTTTGGTTATCCCATTCTCCCTTTTTCTTCTAAGTTTTCTTCTATCTTCTTGATTTCTGTTGGTCAAATAACTTTCTTTAGTTGAAACAATATTTTAAATGGTTGCATTGACAGTACTTCTTTACTGAAACCGGAAAATTGTTCATTTCAAAAAAGGTTTAACCTTTCAAAACTTATCGTCTAATACGAGTGTGTCATACTAAAAATGATATCACTAGATCGTTCTTATACTAAAAAATCAGTTTTCCTTTTCATTTGATAAAAGTATGATTGTAGATAGACTTAATTTTGTTCATCACAAACCGCACTACGCTAACTAGAGAATCTATTTGTTTTCTATATTTTTGGTATGACAGCTTTAGTAAAACCAAAACTCTATGTATCAGTTTTCGGAGTCTCAACATGCTCCGGAATTTGAGTATATTCAATAATTCTTCATAACTTATTGAAGCTATAAGTGTAATAGAGTTTGCACAATCAATAAGCAAATTGCATAATACATAATTATGTAAATTACAGAAACCAAGTATCCATGTTGGCTATTTGATTGAAAGAGAATGTGTTTCCTTTCAGTTTTTCAACAAGCTTAAAAACCAGAAGAAACCTTGCAAAGGCTTTGTTAATTGAATTCCAAGGACTACAATACATCAGTTCCAACTGCAGCTCGCAGAAATGCTTGTAACACATTTATAACCAAAATCAAAGGTAAGCATGTTTTCAAACCAACCTGCTTTTTCAATTGTAGTAATGTGATTTGGCTTTTTGATGATTTGGATGATCATCGATAAAACATTTCAATAACTAAACAGTTTTTTTAATGAGCTGAAACCACCTTTGCCTATACTCTTATCATCAGTTTTGTTTCCAGTTTTGCTAAGTCCGTCGTCAGTATCTTTTTTCTAGAACTCAATCAGTACTTCATTTCAGAACATTTTCTTATCCTCTTTTCTTTCATGAATTTTACCAAATACAAAATTTCGAATTGAGTCAAATACAGTCAGGTTCCGTGAAAATAATGAGACGACGTTGAACATTCCAAAAAAACAAAGATCGCTTCGTATTCTATTCTTCTTCGGTCAACGACGTGACGTCAGGGGAGTGATTTTATCTAGACCGTGCGAAGCCAGATAAGACCTTCTTTGAATGAAAAGTGCGACGGGCGTACGGTAGGACCGAATTCTCAATGCTAAATGATCTTTAGAGATTCTACTTTTTCTCGGTTTTAAGGCGCCATTTTTCAAAACAGACCTGATGTCAATGTGATTGACTTTAGAAATATGACTTAAATTTTCAGTGAAGTAACGCCAATTTTAATTAATTGGTACTGTTCCTCCATCAAACTCTTTTTTCGCTGTCTTGTGAGCCATTGCCGTTTTACCGAAACAACGTTTCCTGAAAAACTTCAAGGATAACGCCATTTTTGTAAATTCAATGTTTAAAAAAGAGTTTAGTTGTAACATTCAACATACACTATTCAAATAATATTTTTAACATGCTTTTTGGCTCTTTCTTTGATGACACAGCCGGTGAAATCTTCCTAAACACATCTAAACGTTTGTCTCCTAGTTACATCCAAAAGTTCCGTACGTCACGAAATAAACGGTCCTAATAAATGTCAACGAAACGTCCAAAAAAAAGAAACTGTATCTCTACTTTTCATCTGTCTAGACGTAGAGAAACAATATTGATTTTTGTTTCTGATTTCTAATAGTCGTCCTAATTCATCAAGTTCGTTTTGAATAAATCCGATCAAAGATTAGTCTGCAAGATTAAAAGGTCGGTGATGATTGCAATAGGCTGTGAGACGAAGAGTGAACATGATAATCTTGTCGAGATTTGTCATCCAAAGCGGAAGATATTGCGGAAATAATCCACATTATTCCCACAATGGTATAATGTCTAACTCGTAGACTTAGAAAATGATAAAAGAGTTACTTCGGAATATTATTTACAATGCTCAAAGAATGTTAACGTGGAATAGCCTGTTACACATCGGCCCTTGCACCCTTCTGGTCACCTTTGGAATGTCAAACCTACGTGGCAAGGTCGATGATGCTCTTTGCTTCTACTATCAATCAGTACTCAACAACTCCACCAAGTTCTCACGAGAAGCTCTCACCGAAGACAACATCGGAACCGACTCTACCATCTTCGTGCACACCGGTCTACAATACAAAACAATGGCACCGGCCATTCCTGAGCTTGCATATAATAAACCGTTGTAATTCACACTGTGTTCATCCGTATTTATATGCCATATTCTTCTCACTCATTGAGACGGGCTACGGGGCTCACCACCCTTAAAACCGCCTCAATATGGTGCATCGACCAATGGTTTACCCTGAGGTGGGGTGAGAGGATATGTGGTTTGAAATCGATGAGCAGGCACCGTTTTATTGCGGTGCATGGGCAACGGCTTAGGTTCAATGAGAACGAACATTCCTTACTCGAAGGATAGAATCTCTTGTCGAAGAGAAGTTGAGAACTCCGACTGAAGGGTCGTATCACTTTTTCAAGAAGAGTGTAATTAGCAAACTCGTTGCGTTGGTGTGTATGTATGGGCTCGGGGACCACGAGTGAGTGGCAACATGCATACACTAGGTAGGGCGTTTCAAAAATAAACGCATGGTCCTATCGAGATCTTAGAAAACCATCTCCAGCATCGTGGAGACAATACCAATAATCTGAACCACCTCATACATAATTGGTTTTCTAATTAATGGGATCTCGTCCCTACCGAAAATAAATATATTGACAATGTGCATTCTTGTATGCAGAGTGCTTGTTTATCACTCTTACCACTAGACAGAAGTACAAAAAATCAAAACCGTTGATTGTATCGAGACGCTCGTTCGCAAAAATGAGCACCCAGGCTACAGAGCCTTAATCATGACGGATTTATTTGAAATCCACTTAATCATCGTCCTGTCATGGACCCTAAAACCAGGTGGTAAAACATGCCAACAGTCGGTTCACCATCAATCGTGGATCTCGTTTCTATTAACAGTCAATGGAACGCCACCCGACACCACAAATTGTTAGGAGAATGGTCGTCAATCTAAACTTTTCTATACGACACTTGAGAAAATGCGCAAAAGTATCAGGAAGAGTTGAAGAAGTTCAGACGCGATCAGGAGTACAGTGCAGCTGGCAGAAGGCTGATCAACCTTCGCATGTGCTCTCCATTTTGTTGGATCTCCCGTCTACCCCTTCACTGATATTCTATCTAAATATAGTCGGAGGAGGACGTTAAAATCAATATCCTTGTCTACTAATGTTGACTGGCATCATTCAAGGACCCCTACACACCCGAGAGTGGACACTTTGTCACAATTCACACACACTATTCTATATCTATCATTGGCGATGAAAATTCTAGAAATGAAAGAACGACGACGCCAACAACTAATGTTTCAATCCGTGAAACAACCAAGAAACCTCTATGACCGTAGGTTAGTAAACCATCTTTCAAAAATCTTGTAGAAGTCGTCTACACCACCATTGCTGAAAAAAGAGCTCTGGAAAACGCTAGGGAGCTGAAAAAGCAAACAATGCGGACTTCTGAAGTCTACACAGTTGATCAGGAAAATTCCACAGACCACCATCAACAGTTGTTTGGATCCGAGGAAGGTGAAGTCTCCGAATCTGATTAGCTTCCAGTCTACGAACCCAGCGTTGCAGCCGGCAACATTATTATCGATAAGTTGAACTCGTCAACATTCTTAAACTATTATCTCAGTTAGAAATGATATTCGGTTATTTGCATGGAAGGCAACGAACTTCCAACGCTACCGCTAGGAAGTTCTATTCCTCGCCCCCAGTATTGCGGAAATAATCCACATTATTCCCACAATGGTATAATGTCTAACTCGTAGACTTAGAAAATGATAAAAGAGTTACTTCGGAATATTATTTACAATGCTCAAAGAATGTTAACGTGGAATAGCCTGTTACACATCGGCCCTTGCACCCTTCTGGTCACCTTTGGAATGTCAAACCTACGTGGCAAGGTCGATGATGCTCTTTGCTTCTACTATCAATCAGTACTCAACAACTCCACCAAGTTCTCACGAGAAGCTCTCACCGAAGACAACATCGGAACCGACTCTACCATCTTCGTGCACACCGGTCTACAATACAAAACAATGGCACCGGCCATTCCTGAGCTTGCATATAATAAACCGTTGTAATTCACACTGTGTTCATCCGTATTTATATGCCATATTCTTCTCACTCATTGAGACGGGCTACGGGGCTCACCACCCTTAAAACCGCCTCAATAGAAGATATATAATCTGTCTTGAACTAAGTGTAACGAATGAGACGAGAGAGCTCAGAAAGAAGCAATTTTGAAGATTGAACGTTTTGAACCAACGGGAAATTTGTTTTAATTTTGTTGAAACTCTTTGTTCAAAGATCTAAACAGTAGCTGTTCCAACTCTTGACAACTGAAACACGGGAAAAATTAAACGAATTGTATTTGGAAATTTGATTCTGTGTTTTTTTTTTCAACCAATAAAACTGTAATATGTTTTCCTTTTTTCTGTTTTTCTAATTGGTTATTGTCCATAATTATCTCTTTGCTTAATTCTTTTTCTCCATTTCAATAAATATATTTGAGAATGATTCCACCTATGTGCCAAGTTTGTGGTGCGGCCGGGGCAGAACCACATTTCGGGGGAATTTCCTGTAGGTGAGCGTTCAACTATTTTCCTTGATCAAGTACTTTTTCAGAGCATGCGCTGCATTTTTTCGGAGATGTGTTCATACAAAGAAAATAGAAATAACTTGCACATGTAAACAGAGATTAGCATCATCTCATCCATGTAGACATTGTAGAATGCTCAAATGTATGGCAACGGGAATGATAAAATGTAGTAAGTTTTCATATATTACGGTTCAATAGTTTTTCAATTAATGGAATCAGTATTTGGAAGTCGTCATATATTGCTAATTCATTGAAATTGAATGTACACTGAAATCCGGATTAATTTAATAATCTGAAATTCATTTCCAGAAGTGCAAGCAACAAGAGAGAAGAACAAAATCAAAATAACATGTCTACCTGGCTCTATTTCCTCACTGTCATTACTATCAGTGAGTCTGTTGCTTTTTCTTCTGACTAACAAAATTTCTTTTTCTTCCAGTGTAATATTATTCCTCGAGAATGCGCAAATATAAGCAACACAGTTGCAAACTGGGGTGAAGTGGATACAAAGAGAAAAGGCCTATATGGTGACAGTGTATTCGAAATGAATTTCACACAGTTTTCGAATGTAACCAAACCAGATACATTGCTGTTATGGGATCTCGCCGTGAAGATTTTTCCCGATGCAAAACTTTTGAGTGGAGCTGATAAACAAGCAATTCTGTGCAACTTTTTTCCCAGATGGATGATGCTGGATTCAGCAATTGGGTTTTGTACGAGCTTTGAAGAATCCTCAAAATACATTGCATCTAAGGACTATACAAATATGTTATTACACTTCTATGGAACTTCGATGCCTCCAGAAAAACGGTTGAAAGATGATCAAATTATTGAAACTTTCAAGCCATATTGGGACTTTCATTATTACGAGACGGCAGTGCCGATTTATTTCAAAAAACTAGACAAAATAGAGTATATGGCAATTTTCCTTTTACTTCTTTTTGATGACGGTGAGTGGATAACCTTCTATGTATCATCTTCTCTATTTCAAA
Organism: Caenorhabditis brenneri; assembly: GCA_000143925.2. Taxonomy (NCBI): domain Eukaryota; kingdom Metazoa; phylum Nematoda; class Chromadorea; order Rhabditida; family Rhabditidae; genus Caenorhabditis; species Caenorhabditis brenneri. The sequence goes on from GL380619.1 coordinate 7,382, forward strand.
TTTCAGCTTACGCTAATATCAGTGAAGAAGGAGCTGTGCTATGCAGAAATTTACGAAAAGTAGTGAAAAGAGAGCTGAAAGGATATCAAACTGACAATAATTGTTATGAAAAACGGTTCATTGACACAATGGACGTTCTATTACTTTTGGAGAAAGCAGAAGAAAAAATAACGTCAGAAGTTCTCATTTGTGCTGTCAATAACGTAACGTTGAGTGATGATTTCAAAGCAATCTTTCATGTGAAAAAGATTTGATCGAAGTTTCAAAAAACCAATATACATTCCAATATGATCTAATTTCAAGTGTGAGTACTAGTCAATTTCCATAATTCCATTTCTTACTGGGTACCGATAATAGTCATTTGATAAACTGGTTTGTCTTTCATATTTATCTTTCATAATCGATCGTTCCAGTAAAAATCAGTCAGTGTCCGAAAAATTATTTAATAATAAACTTTTGAAGTCTGGTGTCAACCTTTTCAAAATTTTTTTTTCTGAAAAAACCATCCGTCTCAAATTGAGAAACATTTTATGAATCGAAAACACTTAATGAATCAAATTTTAGTCTTAGTTTTTTTTTGAAGACCAAAAGAAACAGAAACATGGTTAACGTTACCCTGAGACCGATCAAATCTCTACGGATCAGTCTAAAAGTCATTCCGAGAACATTTTCCGCGGTACTTGTCAGATCTTTTCGATAGATAACCCCCGCGTAGAACTCTTTTCCATTCAACACAAAACGAAACGTCACCTTTTTTCTCTTTCTGTTGATCTTTTGAAATATTTCTGTTCACAAACGAAACTGAAAAAATATGTGTCTTTTCATATTTTATTAAATTTTCGGTGATATCTGCGATTTTTTTTTGTGTTGATCAGACATCATTGAACAGAGAGCTGATAATCATCTGTGTCCAAGAAGTCTTTTCCATACTTCTTAGACAACAGCTGGATGTATTGAATGAACTGCCGAGTCTGTGGAGGTGAAAATGCAGAAACACATTTCGGAGGTACTTCTTGTCGGTAAGTTTCCACACTGTTATAGAAATTATCAACTTTTGACAGCTCCTGTGCTGCTTTTTTCCGACGATATGTATAGGCACCACAACATAATTTTCAAACTCAACATTTTGATGAAAATTGCATATGTACGTCTTCCAAATATTGATATGAGTACGCCCAAAAAAAATTGCGAAAAAATATTCACTACCGGCTGAGTTATCATCATTTTTCTATGCGCCAGTTACTACTGAAGTTTTCACGAACTCGAAGGCGGGGGCAATGAAAAAGAGGGGGAGAGCCAGGAGGGGGAGTTGAACTTGCGCCGCGAGATCGACTGGCAACTGTGTACCCCACTTCTCTACGCACCCGGAAGGCGGCCGACGCCCGAGGGCCTTTATATTGGAGAGGTGTCGGCCGGCTTCTTGACACTTTTCGAGTACCAAAATAGCGATTTCAGACGGAAATAACTTTTTTTGCGGACTAAGGATTTTTGATTTTTTATAAGGAATTTGTTCTAAATTTGCTGTAGAATCCGATTCTGTAATAAAAAGCGGCGAGTTTTCACTGTATCATACCTAAATCTTCGAAAAACTAGATTTCCAACCGATCATCGCTTGTTTGGAAAAGTAAAAAAGTACTTCAAACTACTTCAAAGTTTCCAATATTTTTTGCCTATAGTCTGGCAGTGTTCCTTGATCGAAACCGAAAATAAAAACCTATGGTCATCACTGAAAATTTTTTCCTATTGTCACCTGAAGTTTGGCTCGATATAGAAAAAAATGCGGACTAAGGATTTTTTATTTTTTGACAAAAACCATTCCTACATATCAGGAACTATCAGAAACAGCAAAAAAACCTTGCGAGTTTTCACTCCTTCCGGGTAAATATGGAGTTTTTCTACGTGAGACCCCTATTTTCGGCTCTTTTCTCGTCTTTATCTCCTGAACGGTTGATGTTATGAGAAATCTGATTTTACCATCGGATTCTACGTGAAAAGTTACGTACGTACATGTGGCTTCGAACCCAGTTACGGTCCTATTCGGAGAGCTGAACCTGCTCGAAAGTGCCGCAGACCCCCTCGTGAAATTTTTTCGACGCCCCTCCCCCTCTTCATTGCGCCCCCTAGATATGTAACCTCTAAAAAAACGAAAATCGTTTGTACATGTAAGCAAGTTGGAAAATCACAACCATGTAGGCACTGTAGAATGCTCAAATGTCTTGCAATTGGAATGAATGAATGTCGTGAGTTTATTCTGTTTTAAACTTAAGAAAAAAAAAAGTTCACTTCAGGAGTTCAATCCTCTAGAGAGAAAACATCAAAAAGAATTTTCAAACCCGGTCCTATGGCTCCCGTATCATTACTATCGGTAAGATTTGCTTTTGATATAAACAGTTGAAGATACTGTTTTTACAGAAGGGTTTCACCTTTTTAAAAACATTTTTCAGTGCAACATTATTCCACGATCCTGTTTCAATATCACAAATACTGTTGAAAACTGGTCTGATCTTGATCAAAAACGGAAAGAATTGTATGGTGACTGCTTCTACGAATTGAGCTTCTTGGATATATCATGTTTCGCAAAAGCGGATTCGAAACTTTTGTTGAGTATTGGCGAGTTGATATTCCCTGATCTAAACCTTTTGGGTGAGGCAGACAAAAAAGCAATAATCAGTAACTTCTTCCCTCGATGGGTTGTAATGGAGGCTTCTATCGACTACTGTACAAATAATCAATACCATAGAGAACTACTTGAAACTGATGGCTTGGAAAAAATGATGGTGAAGTTCTACGGGTCGTCAATGCCGATGGAAAATCGTTTGGAAGATGAAGTCATACTGAAATTATTCAGACCTTTTTGGAAACATTTCTACGAAGAAATCGCTGAACCAGTTTATCAGATGAGATTTGATAAAGTGGAGTGTATTGCAATATTTCTTCTAATCCTGTTCGATGATGGTATTGAATCAACACTTAATTTTTGCAAACCTTCAGTTTTCAGCTTATACAAATATCAGCGATGATTGTTCTCGACTATGTCGGAACTTACGAAAAGTTGTTTTACGAGAATTAAAAGGATATCATTTGGACAATAATTGTTCGGAGATGAGATTCATAAATGTGATATCCACATTAATGCTATTAGAAAAAGGAGAAGAAAAATTTCAAGAAGAAGTTTTGATTTGTGGATTGAACAATGTTTCTCTGCATGATGACTTCAAAGAAATCATGCAAGTGGAAAAGTTATAAGGACAAAAGGATTGAAGCTATTCTTCAGGAATAACGCCCATTTTGAACTTTCAATAAACATTTTCTTTCGTTTTCCTGTTTTTTTATAATTTTAAATGGTTGAGACCTTTACTCATATCGTTTTCGTTGCCTTATTGCTTTGTCATACTTATTTCTCTAGGTTTCAGCCAGGTTTTTTGAAATCGAATGCTATGCAAAGTGTGTGGAGCTGACGGATCAGAACCTCATTTTGGTGGAGAGTCTTGCAGGTGAACAGCCCTTTGTAGAGGTTTTTTAAACTTGATTACTTCCAGAGCGTGTGCAGCATTTTTTCGGAGATATGTGCACTCTCAGAAACAGAACATTGAGTGTACATGTGAGCACAGATTACCATCGTCGCATCCATGTAGACACTGTCGAATGCTCAAATGCATTGCCACCGGGATGTCAAAATGTAGTAAGTTTTAAGCATTAGTTTTCAACAAAAACTGTTGAAATTCCTATAAAAAGAGATAGTTTTGCAGAAGTTCAAGCTAATAGAGAGAAGAATCGGGTGCGATTCTTCTATCCAGGATACATAACAACGATATCAACTTTACCGGTAGGTGTTCAGTTGTTTTTAACTTTCGAGATAACGAATTCAGAATGTCATAATACCGAAATCGTGTGACAACATTTCGAAAACAGTCGCCAATTGGGTTGAATTAGACAAGAAAAGAAAAGAACTACATGGAGAATGCTTCTTCGATCATAACCTCGCACAGGTTACAAGTCTGGCAAAATTAGATACAAAACTATTATGGAATCTCGGTGAAACGATTTTCACTGATGTTTCAAAATTGAGTATTCCTGATCGAGATGCGATAATTTCAAATTTCTTCCCAAAATGGCTAGTTATGGAATCTGCTATTGATTATTCAATGAATTATGATCAATTTAAAAGTTTTGTGGGTACTGATGAGTACTACAAGAAATGTGCCTACTTTTATGGAACATCAATGCCTGAAGAAAAGCGGATAAAAGATGAAGACACAATTCGAATATTTGCACCATTTTGGGATTGGCACTATTCTGAAGTTGCTCATCCCGTTTACTTAAAAAAGTGTGATAAAGTAGAATATATGGCACTTTTTTTGTTGTTACTCTTTGACAATGGTGAGTAGTGTCTGAGAACTTTTTCGGAAACAACCCATCGTATTCAGCGTACACAAATATCAGCGAAGAAGGTGCTAAACTCTGCAGGAATATAAGAAAAGTGATTCTCCGAGAGCTGAAAGGATATCAAACTGATCAGAATTGCTCAGAAATGCGATTAGCAGAAACAATAGATACTCTACGTCTTCTGGAGAAAGCAGAACAGAAATTACAAGAAGAATTCGTTCTTTGCGGATTACATAATGTTGTGTTACATGACGACTACAAACAAATCTTCCAGGTCAAGAAACTGTGATTATATCTGCTCAACTAATTAGATCTCTTTTTGAATTATTATGCCTTAATTGAATAAAAACTCCTAGTTCTCGAATGAAGTTTATTTGAAACCGTCCGTTTCTAAATGGTTCTCGTGGAGAAATAGAATACAAAAGTTTTTTCATAATTGGAAACAGACGAGCACATATTTTTATAGCCGATTGTGAACCTGCAATATATACTTCGGAAAGATTTTCATAGAATAACTATTTATGAGTATCTACTTGATGTTTAACATAAGATGAGAAAGAACATGGAATCTTGAAATGTTCATTGCTCGATTTGTTACTGTTGTGTACTCTATAGTCTATAGTCTTTACTTGTCTATTCCTCTCTCTTCTTCTTATCTCTCGTCTTGCCCTCTTTTTCTTCTATCCTCTGTATGTCTTTCTCTCATTGATTCAGACAGTGTTTAATCGAGAACTTCATTTTTAATTCAATTTGTCTTTTTTATTTTCTCTAATTAGACCAAGTTTATAAGTTGTCTTGAAAAGTCTATTTCATCTAATCAAAGCTCAAAGAATCAATTTCCTTTTGTCCATCTTCCATTCTCTTTTTATCGCATATCTTCATGACTAATAGAAACAATCACCAATCTACACAAATACGTGCGAATTCACATTTTGGTCTGTTGTTCCTCTTTGATCTATGTCATAAACCTTTTACACTTCCGTGCAATTCTATTAGGACTCACATGAGGACGGCAGAGGGCTAATCGGGGCCACCCACGCAATTTTCAATCTGTTACATACTTTTTTTGGGTTTAGTTAGTTACGTTTGTTCAAAACAGATTATTTTTTTTCAAATTGTTAGTTCTATAAATCATTCATATGTTCTAATAGTATGATTAACTTTTGGTGCGGAGAGTTTGTATAGGTTGCTTTCCCGTCAAAAACTTAAAAAGAAATATTATTTTCACATCATGTTTTCTAGTTTTCAGTTATTCTAGTTCAGTTTTGAACTAGTGGAATAAAGCACTCTTGAACAGTTGATCTCCCAAGAAATAGAGATGCCGAGAATTGCGGAAGCCTCTATTTTTTGCCTACTTTTCTGCATATCTTCTTATGAAATTATTATTTTTCTTATAACCTTAATACTCTAATAAATCTGTTCTGCAGAAACTATTTACTATGGAATGTAAAGTATGCTGTTCTGATGCAACAGAAATCCATTTTGATGCTATATCATGCAGGTATTTAATTCAACTTTCCTGGGAAAAAAGCTCAGCGATTTAAACTTTTCTAGAAAGAACTATTCAAGAAGAATTTTATTTAAATAAGTATTACAGGGCATGTGCTGCATTTTTCCGACGATTTGTACAGTCCCGTAA
>GL380621.1:0-15126 GCA_000143925.2 Caenorhabditis brenneri
TGGCCCGAAATAGAACTGTCCGGATTAGAACCCATCATTTCTGTAGGACCATTCCGGTCTGTTCGCCCGAATAGACGGAATTGGCCTATAGTTAGTCCGAATTAGCCTACTCAAATTGGAATTTTTTTGCAGGCTATCCAATCATTGAAGAGATGGAAGAGATTCAGGAGGATGGCGCTGGTAATGGAAACGGATCGATTGCAGTTCTCGTAGGAAATGTTGAGTTGTATGATTTTTTAAGTTGCACTATTCGAAAAATTTCGAAAATAATATAGATGCTAAGAGTACACTCGAGCGTAGAGATGGGCGAGAACCGTCAAACCCGTCGAAATGTAAGTGTGCGGTATAAAACTGTTACAAAAAAAAATTGGCTCATACGGCCCAATTGACCATTTCAGTCAGAAATGGCCCTTTTTGGTCCGAATGATCACCGGATAGTACCTAACTCGGCCCATTTTGGGGTATTTGAACATATTCGGACCGTCCGGGCTCATTTCGGGTCGTCCGGGCCGATTTAGGCTGTTTGGACTTATTTGTGCCGATTTAGGCCACCTGGACCTATTCGGGCCGATCAAGGCCGGCTGGACCCCATTGGAAAGACGACTCATCAACAGTTTTGAGATGAAGCTAGATGCTCCGCCTATTCTTCTTCCGGAGGTTAGTTTGAAAGTAAAATTGTTTCGGAAAACTAAAAAAAATATTTTTCAGCAACCCAATCTTCACTCCAGACTACCTGGGCATGGAGCAACATGGCAGGATTGGAATCGTTACTTATGCCGTGTTAGTTTCCAAGAAAATTCATTCAACAAGTCAAATTTTTTCATATTTCAGGAAGCAAAGGAAGTGATGCCAACCATTGGCGAGGGAATAATGCCACTCCCCGTTTTTGCATGGATCTTGGAACGACTCTCATCGGTAGGCGAACATATTCGGGCCGTCCGGACTCATTTCAAGCCAATTGAACATATTCGGGCCGTCCGGGCCGATTTAGGCCGTTTGGACTTATTTGGACCGATTTAGGTCATCCGGCCCGATTGGAACGGTTCAGGCTGTTTGGATCGGTTCAGTCCACCTGGATATATTTGGGTTTTTCGGGCCGGCTGGACCTACTTAGGCCCAAACAGTCCGGTTCAGGTCGTTAAGGCCTATTTAGGCCCTTTTGGGCTGGATTAGGCCGTTCCGGGCCCAATTTTATGATGAGAATCGACACTGGTCTTTCCATATCTTTTCACTTCTATCCATTTTTACCAAATTTTCAGTGTGAACCAGACCTCTTCACCGTCAGCGCAGAGTTGAACAAAGTCATGCTTATCCCGGACTACAACAGTAAGTTTCCTAGTTTTCTGATACAAAATCCATATTCTTCAATTCAGTGGATGTCTTCTCAGTAAACTTCGACTCGGTGCCAACAAGATGCTTTGCCGCGGAGATGATCTACATCAACAATATCGAGGACAATCAAATGGATCTGAACAATAAATTTTTGTTGGTAGAATATTGCCATCCTCTAAAAAAAATTTTTTTTTGAAAAATTTTGAAGCAATAAATTTTTTTTGATTTTTGATACTTTTTTACTGTTTCTTGAAAGAATACTGTCCACATTGTTTGACTAACGGTGATTAATCGTGTGTTGGATGAACAAAAAAGTTTTCAGAAAATTTATTTTTTTTTCCAAAAATTCGAATTAAAATTTTTCACTGTTTCAAGAAAAATCAAAACTGCAGTTTTTTACAATGGCAACAATTCATCGATTATATATATCATTTGAAACATTTTTCCAGAACGTTTTTACTGTTTCATAACAAAATTCGGTGAAAAATTTCTCCAAACAAGCGATTCTGATCACTTTTTTGTACTGTTTCAAAAAAAATTGAAACCGGAAATATTTTTGAGAACTGATAATCTGATGTCTGTTTCATCATTATGATTTTTCAAATATATTTCTTCCGGCCCGGAGGCCCCCACCCCCGGAAGATTACCGCAAAATATTTCCAAATTATGTGCTCCAGGGTGATTATGAGCAAAAAACTATAGTTTTTATTTTTGAAGCATTTCACACTATTTCGATGAATTTTCAGTCAAAAATGTGAAATTTTCTTTAAAAAATTCAAATTTTTTCAAATGAAAAATTCAAAATTTTTTGAATCCATGCCGGGTCGAAATTTCACAAGTATGATGGTTTCGTTCTGGAAAATATTTTGAAATATTTACCGTTACAAAATAAATTTGTTTATTTTTCAATGAGAAAAAAGTAATAATGTCAATTAATTGGGTTTCATAAACTTCAGTAAAAGGTATTTTTCAGATGTGAGAAAATATGTAAAAACTAGAAACCATGTCTTCAGAAAATTGATTTCATTTTCAAAAAGGAAATTTTTTCTGTAAATTCGAATTAAAATTTTTTCACTCTTCCAAGAAAATTTGAAAATACAATTTTTTTACAATAGCAAAGTTTTTTTTGTTAACCCGTTTCCATGCAAAATGTTTTTTTTAACTTTTTACTGTTTCATGGTAAGAATTTGGTTTGAAAAATGTTCATAGCGAGCAATTCTGATCCCGTTTTTGTACTGTTTCAGAAAAAAATGAAAGCGAAATGTTTTCGATAACTGAGCATAATCAACATATTTTTACATACTCTCCTTATCGTTTCATGAAACACGGAAAAAACATTAAAAATGAAACCACGATATTTACTGATACGATAGCAGCATCTATACTCAGACCACCAATTTATAGAAAATTCCTAACTTATATGAGAAAAAATAATTCCATGCAAATTTTTTAACTGTTTCTCGAAAAATTGAACTAAAAATAAAATAATTGTTCAGTCGTTTTCACGTTCAACAAATTTACAATTTTTTTTGTTAAAAAAATCCCATTGTTTAATATTGCATGCAGATCAATCATCACGTTTTTTAGACCAAAAGTTTCAAAACTTTTGAAACAGAAGAATCTGGAAAATTTTTCCGATTCTTCTTTCAAATATTCAAGTTCATTTTTTTGAAAAAACACGATAAATAACCGACGATTCATTTATGATGACTAGAACATTTTTTGAAACAGTAAAAAAATTTCCAAAAAAAAGTATATTCGGGTCGTCCGGACCGGTTTAGGCCGTTTGGGCCCAATAAAGGCAATTGGGGTCGTCCGGAACGATTTAGGCCGTTTCGCGCTGAATCAGGAAAAATCGGCCGGATAGACCGAATTGGATAGAATTGGTTAGTTTTTATGCGGAGCAGATTTGATGCGGACGCGGTTCTAAAGCGGGGTAGCACCCAACTTTCTGATGAGAGTTGACACTTGTCTTTTCATATTTTTTCACTTCACTTCTGTTCACAAGATTTCAGGGTGAACCAGACCTACACCACTGTTCTATACTCGGACAAGTTCATGCTCATCCCGGACTGAATATTTTCGATTTTCGAAATTTTTTACTGTTTCTTGGAATCTTACAGTCGAAATTTTTTAATGAATAGTGGTTAATCGTGTGTTGGATGAACAAAAAAGTTTTCAGAAGATTAATTTCATCTCAAATAGAAATTTTTTACCAAAAATTCGAATTAAATTTTTTTTACTGTTTCAAGAAAAATTAAAACTAATATATTTTACAATGGCAACGATTCATCGATCTCCATTATTCTAAACATTTTTCCGTAACGTTTTACTGTTTCATAACGAAAATTCAGTTAAAAATTCCTTCAAACAAGCAATTGTGATCATTACCACGAGTTTTGTAAAATTGAAAAATATTCCCAAACTTTGTGCTCCAGGGTTATAATGAGCATAAAAACTGTTGTTTTGTATTTTTGAAGCATTCTACACTATTTCTATGAATTTTCAGTCAAAAAATGTAAAATTTTCTGGGAACGAGCAAAATTTTTCAAAAAAAAATTCAACATTTTTTGAATCCGGGCCGGGCCGAAATTTCACAGGTTAGATGATTTTGTTCAGGGAACTATTTTCAAATATTTACTGTTGCAAAACAAATTTCTCTATTTTTTAATGAAAAAAATAGTAATACCATGATATTATTTGGTTTCATACTCAAAAAGAAATTATTTTTTCAAAGGTTAGGAACTATGAAAAATTGAAAAGTCAAAATATAACAAAAAAGTTAAAGCATATAGAAAAAGTGGGAAGGAACAATTTTGAAAACTAAAACTTTTTACCGTTTCGTGATAAATTGCAGTAAAAATTAGAAATTAGAAATTTCGATACCTCCATCGACATTTTAGGAAAATTTTTGTTTAAAAAGTCCCATAGTTAAATACTGCATGCAGACCAATCTTCGTGTTTTTTAATTTTTTTAGAATTGTTTTCTGATTCTTCTTTCAAGTATGCAAGTTTATCTAGGACGTAGGATTAATAACCCGCGATTCACTTTTGATGGCTAGAACATTTTTTTGAAACAGTAAAAAAATTTCAAAAAAGAAATTTTCTGTTCAAAAGTGCGAAAATTTTTTGAAGTTATTTGTATTACTGGTTCGCAACTCAGTTGGTTTTCAAAATTTTTTTTTCAAGTGAAAGTTTCAGAAAATTGTTCGGAACAGTAAGAACATTACCACGTATATCCGAAGTTATGAGATTTTGTGAAATAAAAAATAACAATTTTTCTTAAAGGAGGTAGGAACTCTCGTTGTATTGAGACTCTTGTTGAGACTGAAATGGCCCCGGCGCTCAAAGACAGATAGAGGCGTCGCGTGTTTCAAGCCGCGTAGCGCAGCCGAATTCAAACCCATCAGTGGTATCCACTATTGAATTTTCAGAGAAATTATTGTTTTTAGTTCCGCCCTCTTTGATGATCATTCTGAATAATTTGAGTAGTGCATCGAAAAAAATGTTTGGAAAACAATAAAACCAATGTTTCCAATTTAAAAAAAAAAATTGAAACAGTAAAAAAATAATGGAAAACCTCACATGTAAATTTACCGTTTCATAACAAAATATGACAATTTCTCAATTGTTGATAATTCGTTAATGCGTAATAGAAAATTAAACTTATTTGATTTTATTCCAGGAGTTGTAAATGTTGAAAATTTTCTAGAAACTTTGGAAAAACAAAAAATGGTTTAACTAACAAGCAGTAAGTAACCGAGAAACAGAAGTTTTTGAAAATTCCTTGAAACTTGTTTTTTTTTGAAACAGTAATTTTTTTTAATGATTTATTATCGATTCATCATGCATTTTGAACTTTTTTAAAGGTTTTGCTGTATTGGAACTTTTATTTTTGAATGTTGTTTTCACTGCTCAAACAATATTTTTGAAAAATTCGAATATCTCACAATATATTTTTGAAACAGTAAATTACATTTTTTTGATAGCTATTAATCACTGTTCCATTGTCCTATTATGGAACGCTTGAAAGTTTAGAAGCAAGTTTTATAGTAAACTCAGTTCAAACTCAAAACCGTTTATAATCTTATAAGCGCCTATAAAAACTTATAAAGTTCTTTGAAACAGTAAGAAAAAATTCTTCAAAAAATTAATTTTTCGCTGTTTCACGAGAAGTACATAAATTTGTTAAGCATTTCTAGTGAGTTGAACAAAACGATAAATATTCCTCGCCATATTTTATAAGGTGAGTTAATGAAAAAAAGCGAACAAAATTTTTCTCTGTTCCAAAAATTTTCAAGAAATTTTGAAAAATGTTTTTCTCGATTCGGTCCGTTTTTTGAAAAACTGTTTTTTCCTAATTTTGCCGTGCTGGAAAAATGGATATTTCGAAAAAAAACTGAATTTCTTTATTTTCCCATTTCAGGTTTTGGAGCTGAAATTTTTCAACCAGTAAAAAAATTTTTCCTATTACTTATACCGTTTACGCGATGACAACTAAAACCACAAAAACAATGGCCTAAAAGTGTTTCGACTGAAACAGTGAAACATTTTCACTGTTTCAAAAATTATTTGATTGTTGATCCGGAGAATTAACAAGCTGATTTGCTATTTTTAGGACGAAAAAAAGATCGATGATTTGGAAAACAAATGACTGGTAAGTACGAATTCAAATGAAAGTTAATTGGTATAGTAACTTTTTTTTCTGTTTCACTAGATTTCGTAATTTTTGATGTGCAATTCTGTAACAATCTCTGAGTGGCCTTGAGTGAAATTATCAGTGAACTTTTTACTGTTTCAACAAAATTTCCAGTTTTACACTACTAAGTCAGTATGCTTACATAAACCCAGTATTTTCAACATTGTATACTTTTGGACAATAATATGAAAGTTAATCAGATTTTGAAAAAAACTCACATGTCTTTGTTGGTGATGTACGTGGCCGCCCAAGGTTTCACCCCTACGACATAACAGGCGTCCTAAAATTGAACCCTGTTCTGTTCAAAACAAAATCATAAAACACTTTAAAAAAAATTTTTTTCCAAAGCAAAAATCTTCACGGTTTCACGAGAACTATCGATACTTCAATACTTGATCATGGATTTCGATGTAGCGACAATTCGAAGTGATATCTATTGTATAGGTGGTTCGGAAACACTGCCATAATTTGCTCGTGAACATCAAAAATAATTTTTGAAACTGAAATGACTTTTTGAGAAAAAGTGAGTAAAATACATTTTCCATAATTTTCAAAAAAGATTTATATGCGGAAATTAATTGTTTTTGTTTTAGTTTTTTCGAATAAACACATTTTTACCGTTATAAAAAAATATAATTTCAGAAAATTAAGAGAGCGGGTAATAATTGGTTGCCAACGTATTCCTCAAAAATTTCAAAAGTACCTAAAACCTTGAAAGCGTAAAAACAATTTTCGTAATAACAATTAATTGTTCCACCACATATCCGCATTTTCGATGAGCAACTTTAAATTAACGTTCCTTGTTCTCTTTCAACATAGCAATATAAAAAATGTTTCCAGTAATTTCCAGTTTCAGACTGAAACAGTAAGATTTTTCGGAAAAAAAACATTAATGTTCCGAAAATCGTGACCCTCTAAAGAGCAACCTTGGAATGGTGAATTTTGCCGATGGATGTTCCGATTTTTACAACTTCCCAGGCATTTTTTTACTGTTTCAAAAACAATTTCCAGTTTCAGACTGCCAGATTAGTGTGGTGCTTTTTGGAATGAAACAGTGATGATTTTTTTCCAGAAATAAAAATTATTTTACTGGTGTAAAAAAAACTTCAATATTTGAGTTAGGGTTTCGATATAGTCGTTTTACTCAAAATGAAATGATTTTTTCAATTTTTTTTTACAGATTCAGAGAAAACCTTCAGATTGGTTGGTTTCGAGCCGGTTATTATAGCGCTTTGTCCTTTATCTGGAAAAAGAATTGTTTGGAAAAAATAATCATTTTTCCAATTGATTTTATTAATCGACATTTTGGTTGGTTCCTGTCATACTAATTGGAATCTCGAAACAAAAAAAACAATATTTTGAAAACGTACGGAGGAAACAGTGATTTTTACTGTTTCAAGAAAAAAAAACAGTATCTGTTGATATTCTGTTAGTTCCATGAAACAGTGATACAAAATAATGTCCAGAACCATCATAAGTGAACGTTTTCTTTATGTTCCTGATGATTTGAAAAATTACTGTTTCAAAAAAATTCTCAAAAGTTTATTTACCATAATTCAAATAATGTCGAAATATACATTCTTCATTTTGAAATTTGCAAGTCCCGCCTTCCTAAACCCGTCCATATATCAAGCTCAGAAAAGAAGCGGGACCTAAGACCAAACTTGAATTTAGTGCCAAAACCACAGGTTTTTTTTTGGTAGAAGATGAAAAGAATTCACAGTTTAAAAATAAAACCGAAAAAAATTTTGATCAGTCAGTGTCGATTCTTCTATTTAAATCAATTGTATTCTACTATCTGGTTAACTTCCGGAATTTTTTCGGAACAGCAAAACAATTTCCTTTACTATTTGAAATCACTGTTTCAAAAATATTCCATCCTCTTCTTTGATGGTTTCGGGTGTTCTGCCGATTACTCCGAAAATAATTTCCAATTTCACGTAAGTTGAGATAAGGAAGCTCCTCCCATTTTACAACCGCACATTATTTCGATTCTCTGCGTTCCAGCATGATTCTTGGGTCACGGTTAAACTGGAATCATAAAAATATTTTTTTTTCAAGACAAACCTATTGAAAGTGCGTTTGATATTATTTGATAATGCAAAAAAAATTTGAGAAACAGTAAAAACCAGTCGGTGGCGCCGCCTACGGCGGCTCACCTCCTTTTTGTTCGTCGCTGCGCTCCTCAATGGGGGGGGGGGGGGGGGGGGTTAATTTGCCACGCTTAAACTCCTTTTTGATCATTGGGCAGTGATGCACCCTAAGCCTTCTTTCAGTTCCAATAATTTTGAAAGTTTGAATTCTCGCCAAAATTTTTGAAAACTTGAATTCCCGCCAAAATTTCGAAAATTTGAATTCCCGCCAAAATATTTGAAATTTGAATTACCGCCAAAATTTTTGATAATTTGAATTCCCTCCAAAGTAATCTAATGTTTTGACGTTTCTGGAAGTTTCTAGAAGTTTCTGGAAATTCAGAAAGTTCCTAGAAGTTTCTGGAAGGTCTGGAACATTCTAGAAGTTTCTGGAAGGTCTGGAACATTCTAGAAGTTTCTGGAAGCTCTGGAAGTTTCTAGAAGTTTCTGGAAAGAAGGAGATTGTTCTGGAAGGTTATCCATCCAGAGCTTGCCAGTTGAATTTTCGGAGTACCATAATTACCGTAATCGTACAGTAATCTCCACCATTTTTTGATGGTGTACTATTGGGGTCCTTTAGATAGTACATGCAAAAAATGGAACAATTCTGAGCACTTCGAACCCGTTTTCTAGCTATTGCTGAGTCATCTGGTTACTGTAGCTACCGTAATCCTACAGTAACCCGTGCTCCAAACTTCACAGAATTGAAGCGCTCGGTGACCCATGATCACATGCCAAATATGATAGGAAACGGTCGAGGGGTACAAAAGTTATTCAGTGATAAGTGCGGCACACACACACACACAGAGCTATTCCTTTAGTATATAGAAGAGATTTGGACAAATTCTATCATTGTTTTGGCTTTTTTACATATAATGAGTAAATTTACTGTTCCATAGCGGATTTTCGAAATTCAAATATATTTTGAGTCGTTTCTGGGAGAGTTTCATGTTCAAAAAGAATATTTCAAATTGAATTTTACAGGAAAACCCCAATACCCATTCAGTAAAAATGTTATAACTGAATTCGGCTGAAACAGTAAAAATCGTAATCAATGCGATTTTTGATTTTTAGCTTTGTAAGTTTTTGTTGAAACTAAATTTTTTTCACTGTTTCAACGAAAATTACTCAGATTCATGCTTTTTGATTCCGATAGTGCGGGTTCTGAAGTTGGCGTTTCGGACGAGGTCTATCTGAGAGTGGATGTAAAGAAAGTTGTTGACCCCCCCCCCCAAAGTAAAGTTCTAGCTATGCTTTATACGCCCAAAGTTATTTGAAGCCGTTGAATAACTTTCTACTGCGCGGCATTTGCTCAGAGTAGGCCTAAATCAGCAAAAATGTGTTCCTATACTTGTGCACAGTACTGTACAAGCACTACTATTAGCCTCATATAACACGTCACTGTGCGCTCCATTGATGACCAGTGGCCGCCCCGTTGGAAAACTAGTCGTCCTTGCGAATTTCGTTCTGGGGGACTAGTTTTCCAACGGGGCGGCCACTGGTCATCATTGGAGCGCACAGTGACTTGTTATATGAGGCTAATACAATATTGAACATAAAAGTCTCAACAAATAATTGGAAACAGTAAAACACGGTTTACTGTTTCAACCATTGCTAACTTCAACTAATACAATTTTCAAGTTAATGGTTTTCGAAACAATCGCTGTTTCGAAAATTCTGAACAAAAAAGTTAAAAAAATATTATTATTGTATTCATCATCGTATATACTTTTCATTATTTTCCCTTCTTCTGTCCGTGGTGTTGGAATTATTCCTGTAACGTTTCATACAGAGCAACTTCAAAATCAATATATTCTGATGAAACAGTAAAAATCAGGTCGATGCCGTTTTTACATCTCGTTTCCTTGCGGTATGATCTTTTCCCTGTCGAAGTCGGTCATGTCTCAACAATCAAAAAAATTCTCTAATGAACACCAAAAATGTTAGAAACAGTGAAAAATCGTTGTTTCAGAAGAAAAACCAAACGTCTCTATTTGCATTTTTGTTTTCAATTCATTCAAAAAAATCTTTTCGGAAAGTTGGTTTTCATTTCACTGTTTCTTCGATTATTCAATACCTTGATCTTGTGAAAATGTTTGTTACAATGATAACACAACTTCTATACTATTCAAGAGAAAATCAAACTTCGAGACTAATTTTTTTTTCAACAATTACTGTTTCAATTTTTATTTCACAATGCTTCTGGAGTGTGTTTGGTGTTAAAACAGGTACATATGATCAATGCGTTTTTTTTTCTAAATATTTTTCATTGTTTCAAAGGAAATTTGAAAAACAAGTGATTGAAGTGGTTGATATTGATTCTATAATGTCCAATAGATTTGTTGCAAAGAATATATCCATTAACCAAAAACAGCACACATTGCTAAACTGGAATTCTGCAAAAAAATGACGAGTTTTGAAAATATGGCTACTAATTCCATGCAAAACAAAATTGAAATTATAATATTCTGCTGAAACTGTGATTATATTTACTGTTTCAGAAATGATTATTGATGCAAATAGAGATACGATTGATTTATTGTTTGCTTTGCCTGTCGAAAAAATGAAAAAAAAGAAAAAAATTCTGGAACAATCTACCAATACTAATGAAATTCGAACAGTATATTTTCTGACACTTTTATTATTCCTACCTAAAAAAAAGAAACAAGCCCAATTATAACAAAAAAATTTTCATAGAATAGGAAAATTCATGGAACAGAAAAATTTTCGGTCACTTCACTGAATTTTTTTCAAACAAAACGTAACTATTCGGGTGTTAGTACAGAATTTGAACTAACCAACAAAAATATTTTGATGAGTTATGTGAAAAGGATCATAAGGTATTGAAATTGAAAATTATTCCAAATGAAGCAATTTTTGTGAAACAGTAAAAAATTTCTGTTACAAACTTTGACAGGAAAAAAATGAGTTGAGTTGAATATAGTCCCACTCTTTCCTCTAATAAAAAATATTTTTTTTTCTGTTTCAAAAAAGTTTATCTATGAAAAAAAAAATACGAGAACCCAGTTTCATCAATCATCGAGCTCTACATTCTCGTTAGACACTAAACAGTTGCCCGGTAGTGAAATTTTTCTTAGACGGAAGATGGAAGTAGAACTTTTCATTCAAACAGAAAATTCTTTCAGAAAATTTCTTTCAGAAAGAAAATTATTCAGAAAATTCTGCCAGTTATCTTCATTTATTGGCTAAAAAGCGATATTTCCCAGCTTCTCTTTTGATTTTTCGATGATATTTTTACTTCCGACTTCCGCTTGACAATTTTCGTTTGGACGGTAGTCGGAAGTCAGAATTCCGTGCAACACTGGATTGCTGTAAATACCGAGAAAAGATTCTCATAATTTCGCTTGAAACATTAAAAAAATACTGTTTCCAAAAAAATATTTTTCAGAAAAACGGCGCCCCCATCAGTTTTTCGCCATTCAAAGATTTTCAAAACTTTTCTGCATTCAAAAAATGTTTCCAATATTGATCGCAAATAAATGAAATATTCAAAGAAATTTTTTCTGGAAAAGTTGTTCAGAGCATTTAAGTTATTTTAATGAATACAATTTACATTTTCAAATAGAAATTCAGAAGACTTGATGTTTTATCTGCGCACAAAAAAGGTTCCATGAACAGGAAATTCCAAATTTTCATGTTCTATCCAAGTAAAAAATCAAGGAAAAAAATGATTGAAATCGCCACTGTTTGATTGGTCAATAAACGCAATATGAGTACTCTATATAAAATCTTTTTTTTTTTGAAACAGTGAAAAATTTACTACTTTATGGGAATTCGGGTGAAACATGTTTCCCATTTGTACCCGAAACCAAAACAAGTTATGAAATTTGCAAAACGATTCAATAAATTGACAATCCGTGATCGCCGATATCGTTTTGTTCAAAAATATTATGTGCTACTGAATAATTATTTAAGTTATAATGTTTGGTTATTTTGGTTTGAAACAGCAAAATTGCCTTCCTGAATTTTTTTTCTCATTGTTCCGAAAATTTAAACAGCTTGGCATGTTTGATGAAAAAGTTTTTAAATGATCAAAAAAAGGTATCTGATTCACAAAAACTAATAAACTTCGAAGCTCGAAAGTTGAGCGGAAATTTTTCTGAAATTTCATTATTTCAATCGAGTGAAATTACCTATAAATACAACATTTCTTCGCATAAACGATCATATTTTCTGATGAATAGAAAAAGGTACAATACTGTATCCGAACAATTTCCAACATAGAGGCATTCTAGCGAAATAGTAAAAAAAAAATACTTTTTCATAAATTTTACGGGAGAAAAATTTTTTAGAGTTGAAAATAATTCCGCCAAATTTAATTATTCAACAAATAGACAATCATCAAAAAAATTTCAGTGAAGTTTTCCTAATATTGAATAGGTTATTCAACCAGTTCTGAGACATTTCAAAAAAAAATTCAACGAAACAATTTTTATGTATTGAACAAAATACTTAGAAGCTTTTGGCGGTATCATTTTAGTGAAATTGTTGATCCGATAAAATATTTACAGTTTCAAAAAATTGACCATGAAATAAACTAGCGCAATCATTCAATTTGTATATTAACAGCGGCGGTGCATTCGCAGTCTGGACTTTTCGCGGCTACGCCGCTCACAATGAAGTTAGTTTCAAAAAAGTACACATTTATTCAGTGTGTTCACGTAAGCTTTCTTTCGTCTGTTTCTTGCTGCTCTATAAATTTTGTACGAATCTGACGCAGTAGATAGAACACGTGAATATCGTTCAAAAGGTCCCAAGTTCAAGTTTTGTTCGTGAACTTCCTATTTCTTCCCATTCTGCGGACATCCGGACGAAGCTCAGGAAAAACGGACACACTCCACAGGCGTTTTATATATAAGAATGATTCCAGCTAGTTTTCATGTATTACTAAAGGAATCTTTGTATGTTTAGAACGGTATATGTCAGTTCTGTTCAGTGTACCAAGAAAAACTCATTATTCATTGACTAAATGTTCAAATTTTATTACCGTTTCATAAAAACTTCAAAATCTTTGTTAGCCATTAACAAAATAATTAGTGGTTCAACTCTTTTTCATTAAATAAAAAAAAGACACTGAGTTTTAGAACAGAAACAAAATTTCTGTAAAAAATGGATGTGATCAAATATGGTATGAACATTTTTTGAATGAAAAGCTGAATTTATTGCTGTTTCAAAAAACGAATGTGAAAAAAATGAAAACGGTAGATGATCCATAACGTTTGTCCCGAAACCAACATTTTTTCTGTTTCACCGGAAATTTTGATATTTGAGTAATGATTTCGATACAGTTTCTCCTCTTTTTTCCTATTGACGACTTTATACTGCTCAAGTAACAATTCGCGAATTAAGGATTTCTGAGCCGACAAACTTTTCCCAAAAATTTTGAAACAGTAAAAATATTTTTTTTTCCACAAAATAGTTTTCTGTTCCACCAGAATCCTGAGTATTCAAAGTTACCAAAAACTGTAATGTAGAATAGGAATCCTAATTTTTTTTACTGTTTCAGCAAAATTTCTAGTTTCAGTCGGTTAGATCAATGTGTTTACATCCGTTTTGCTTAGAATTAGACAAATTTGCACAATCTCTTCAAAACTGTAAACGAGGAAGTTTTTGGAAAAAAGGTCATCGAAAGCAAAAGGCACAGTAAAATAAAAAAAAATGACCGTGTCTGGAAAACGGTGGTCGAATTTGTTCCAGTTTTTTGTCGGTAGTACATGTGGGACCCCAGTAGCACACAAACAAAAAATTGTGCAGATTACTGTAAGATTACAGTAGTTACACTAAGCCGAGAACTCCACTGGCAAGCGCTCTGAAAGTTAGATTTCCGAACGTTCGGGCATTTCCCAGAAGAATCTGTTCATATACGATTGTTATGGCGGTAATTCAAAAATTCTGAAATTTTGGCGGGACTTTAAACTTTCAAAGTGTATCACGTTAGGAGAAGGCTTTGGCACAGTGTTGTCATTTTTTATTTTGAACATCACAAAAACATTTGAAACAGTGATAATTTTTGGAAAAAAGCACTGTTCGAAAAATTTTCCATCCCGTTTTCCATTTTTTGAAGTTGTTCTCTTTGTGTGAAACTTCTAATTTTTAATGTTTCATAAAAATTTTGGAAATTTTTATTTGCTTTTTCGAAATAGTCTGTCATTTTTATTGATGTAAAAACACTGCAGTGAGTTTGGAACAACAACAAGGCCGTACTTTTTTTGGTGTCAGAGAAAATGAACAGTCCCAACTGGAAATAATTTTTAAAATTTTATCGAGTGAAACAGTGAATTTTTTCGTTATTTTGAATAAAAAAACAAAAACCATTGATGATCTAGAAACTTTACTTAGCCCAAATTTTGCTCCGAAATCAAATTTTTCGGCTCTATCCTAGTTTAGTGGTCCCATGGGAGTTTAGTGGTCCCATAGGATTTCAGTGGTCCCATAGGAGTTTAGTGGTCCCATGAGAGTTTAGTGGTCCCATGAGTTTAGTGGTCCCATGCGTGCTGGAAGTTACCTTCATTTTCTTGAACGGCACGCATGATATTTATGTATGTGGACATAACCTTTGTTCGCAATTTTTTAATTAATTATTTTATATTAGTATCAATAATTTCCAGAGAAATTGGGTGGTAAGAGAGAACCTGACGTAAATTAAACATTTATAAAGTTTTTTCCGCAAGCTCCAACTGCTCCGCGTCTTCCACATCTCCCTCGTGCTTCAGAAGTTTTTTTTTGGTCATTGAATTTGAGATCACGGGGGCCGGTATCTCACTAACCTTAAGATGTACTAAAACGTATGTTTAAGTGGTAAGAGCAATAGCTTCTCAGAGAATGATCAACAACGACTTTGAAGACTTGTTCCAATGTTTGGAAGAGAGCACAACGAGGGACAATTCTATGAAGAAGAACTGGTCCAGAGTTTCATTCAGATCTATGGTGCTCTCTTCCAAG
>GL380622.1:0-14721 GCA_000143925.2 Caenorhabditis brenneri
AGTAATATAATCAGTGGAACCATTTCACAGTTCACTATTTGAAAGACAACTTACTGCATTGACGCTGTTGAAAGTGTGAAACCATCAGCAGTTGTAGAGCTCACAAAGTTTTGGAGAGCAGCTTTCGTTGTTCTTCTCAAACCATCTAAATCGGAAACAGACATTCCAAGGAAATCAACTCCCGAAACGAAATCTAGTGATTGAATCGTAACAGTTCCTAAAACATTCTTTGTTTTTTGAATCTCGTCCTCAACTTCCATACCTTTCAGTTTTCCAGCAATGGTTTTCATGTTGATTTGAACTACTGTATTGAATGGTACAACTCCTATTTTTTGACGAGTTCCCTCCAAGAAAAATATACATCTACCATTCATAGAAACGGTCATTACATCTGTAATCATTTAATATTCGATAGAGTTAAAAGATGAGTAAACACTTGCCATTATTGATGGTGACAGTAGGAGGAGCAGCAGACCGGATAATCAATTCAAGTCTTCGATTCGGATAAACCGATTTGATCTGGAATTGAATGCTGACAAACAGAATCTAGAAGAAAATTACCTTCGGAATTTCATCAGAAATGCAAACTTCATCAATGGTGCAAGATGTCTTCAGCAAGCTTCCGATTCCTGGAGTCTTCGAGTCGACGTGAAAAATGAGGGAATTGGTTCTGAATAGTCAGAAATGTGTTTCAACATTGATATTATTGTATACCTATGAGCTTGGAAAAGCAAGCTGTTTAATGAGTATTGTGAAACAATCACTTCAACCATTCTTCTATTATTATTCTGAGGGATTTTGAATGGATATGGTGCAGAGTATGGAGTTGTTCCTTCTAAAAATTAAACCTCTATTGATGATAACTCTTTGAAATATCTCACGAGATCGAGAACTATAAACGTTTCCAGAAATCCCCAATGAAAAATCAGAAGATGTAGAGGCAGCATCCAGGAGAGTCAAGTCGATCAGGATATGTGACAGCCGTTCCTGAATAGCTTATTTCAGTTTAGAATGAATCAAATCAATACTTACAATATTGAAAAAGTTGATGACGTCATCCCGGGATAAGCTGATTTTTCGGAGATTCACTGGAAATTAATGATACCTTTTCAGCAAAACTACATGCAGTAGAGTGGAAACATTCTCTTGGCTTGTAAATTGTTGAAAACTCAACTGAACTTACCATTGGGAAGAGGTTTTGCGGGTCTTCCTTCTGTTTTTTCAATGTCATCATAGTAATCATCTGAAGTTGTTGTTGCTCTTTTCTGACGAACTAGCGTGGCAAAATTGGTTGCTGGAGATGTTGGATTCTTTTTTACATTGTTCTGAAAATGTTTATTCTTCCAAAATAAGGTTGGAGATCTCAAAAAAAAAATTTTTAGAAAACAAAAAGTGGCTTCAAAGTTTTATACTCCAAGCTTGTAAGAGATACTGAACTTTGTTCGGCATTCTGAAGTTTCTTACATTTAGAAAAATCTTACCGAAATAATGATTTCAAGTAACTCTTTTGCAGAAAGTGATCTTGGAATTCTTGCTAATCTCGTTGAAAAGTGTTGTTGAGTAAGTCTGTTCATGTGTTCACAAATAGCTTCTTCCAATTGAATTCTCGATTGACCCGATAGAACAGTTCCAAACTTCTGATTAATTGTATCAGTGAGCAATCCCATATTAGCCACTCGTGTCGACACAATTCCATTTTCAATTTTACATTCATTGAATCTCAAATACGGCTGATCATTCACAGTCTTCTGTAAATCCAGCAATGCACTGACCCCAATACTTCTTCCTGTAAAACGAGAAAATAAGATTTCGAATTAGGATCGTAACTATTTGTTTGTAAATATTGCAACATTTCCTCCTTCCTGCCCTCAAATTGTCCTATTACTGCGAGAAGAAAACTGGTTTTTCTAATGAAAACAAACCTGTAACGACAACGTTTCCAGTGATGGGAATGTTCAATATTACTGTAATTGTTCCGCTGAGTTGTCCTGTTACTCTGAAAATCTAATATTGCTCACAAGTTTTTTCTCGATCCAGAGTTCTGAAAATCCCTGTAATGATCAATGGGATGAAGTTTCTTTCTTCAAGCTGACTAAACTTTGACCTCAAGTTAATTTCCGTCTGACCATAAATCTAGAATTTTCTCAGAAAATGAGTCATAAATAGTTTCACTGCTTGAATTGAACCAGGGCGATTATGGGAATGCTTCCTTTCGAAGTTCATTCTCATAGATCTTCCAGCTTAAAGTTATAAAATTGAAGCATTCATTCTTCGAGAGGAATACTTTATATTGTAGGGTCTATCTAAACATATTTTCTTTCCCATTTTGTGCTCAGATACCGAAAAGAATTTTGAATTCAAAGAATGTTTCACAATAGTTTTCAAATTGATTCAATGATTTGAAAAGATAAAAACGAAACTCACACAAAGTCAAAATCGGTGACCCGGATCCGGAATTTATTCGGAAAGTGCGGTTCGAACGCGACGAAACTGGGTTGCCGGAACGAAGACATTCGGAAGGAGTGGGCCTATTCATACTCTATCGTTTTTCACTCATTTTACACTCACTTTCAACACTTACGTCTACACATCCTTCTTGGAAACATTGACGAGTTGATGGTATATTGACACGTGGAACTTCATATTCCACAAGTCCTTCTGTAATAGATTGTATAGTTTTTGTGACTTGAATTACGACTACAACAACAACATTTGCCATCATCATTATCATTATCATGGTATCAGCTGATGACCAAAAAACGTACGAACGATTGAAGAAGCCTGATCAAAAACGGGACGATTGAGGCGGACTCTGATGGCTGGACGAAACGATTGACATGATATCTGAAAGAAACACATAATTGACCAAGTTTCAAGAAGCTTCGCCTTCATTTCTCACTTTTTACATGTTTTCTTTTCTTGTTGTGTCACTTTTTCCCGCATTTTATTTGAATAAAGAATCGAATTCCTTTCATTCAAAAATCCTGTGTTCAAGGTCTTTTTTTTCAACCTCTTCTCTTGAATCTACATATTTGATAGTCAAAAACCAATCACAAGAATTAAATATAAATCAACAGAAATCTATCAAAAAAGTTCAGGTCAATTTGACAATTCAGGTTATAGTTTGGCGAAATCAAAAAGAAGGTATTGTAGCCAACAGAAGGGGAATCTCTCTAGTCTACATTCCCTGTTGCAAAAAAAAATAAGTAAAGAAATTGAAGTGGTCACAAGAAAAAAAGGGAATCACAAGTTGATTTTGATATCAATTGATCTGTTTCTTTGATGTGATTCTCCGCTTCTTCTTCTTCTTTTGAAATGAACCATATTTAAAGTCGGAAGTTATTTTTTGAAATTGACCGCACCTAATATCACAACAACATCTAATTAACTGAACCGTTTTATGGTCAAAAAGAACGTTACACTTGTCATTACACAACAAACGTTTTTGAACCTTAGGGAAGCTTCCATCAGAAGTTCGTGTCTTGGTGAAGATGAAAAGATAGACATGGTCACTTTTCAGAAAAAAAGAAGGGAAGACAAAGAAGGAGATTCCATTTTAATCCGATTTAGAAGAAAATGGTCTAATGTACCTGGCGGTCAAAAGAACTCGATATAAGGAACAGCTAATTCAAAAAAGGCTGAACTAGTGAAGATGGAGAATTAACTCGAAGAAAAAACAGTTGCAGAAAGAGCTTGAGCATCGAATTGAAGCTATTTTGTTTCCAAATTTTAAGCCCATATTTATTGATGCACAAAAATCGCTGATTTCAAGAAACTTGAAACTGGAAACAAAGATTTCAGATCCAAATTATCCGGAATACCAAGACAATTTGCTGATCCAAAGACAACATTGAAGAGCCCTAGGAGTATGCAAAGAAATCCTGTTTTTTTGAACCTCATCTCTTTTCGAGCTCAATTTCCATAAGTCCCATTAGGATTTATATGTTTATCAAGAATTTCCTATCCCATCGGCAGAACTTTTCCACAATTAAGACATGAGATGTTGCAAAAAAAGAGAGAAGAAGATATCAGTCTTCACTTACCAATTGAACAAAAACCAACAAAACAATCAAGAAACTAGAGAATATAGACATTGAAATGATCATAGTTTCAAACGTAAAATACTTTGAAGAATGGTAATTGCATGCAGCTTCTTCTTCTCTTCTTCCCCTTCCTTCTTCAGACTTTGAGACGGTAAACGAGTGACGGTAAACCAAAAATGCCGAGAAAAATTACGCGTTTTCGTTTGTCATTCTGCGTTTCGTTCCCACTTTCCATCCTCCCCTCCTTCTCCTTTTTTTGATGATGATGATGACGGTGACCCCAGAAAACAGCCCGAGAATGGGCAGATGACACGCCTCCTGCCGTCAGAAGACGACGATGTCTTCCATCGAATACAACCACTATGCAACAATAACAAGTCGTTCGGAACGAGAAGAAGAACGATCATCGAGAAAATACATTCTCTGACAATGGACACTTTTTCGGGATTAGACTGTAATCCGATTGGAATCCAAAAAGAATGCTAAGTGGCTAATGGAACAAGGCATAAAAGATAAAAGGGAATGAGAGATAGAAAGTGCTTCTTTACTATCTTCATCAATCTTTCGAGGACAGGTGGCTTCTAACCTAACTGACCAAACGTATCAATTTCTTCTTCTTCTTTTCAGAGGAATTTCGGAACTTTGTTGTATTAAAACTGACTCATATGAATTCAGAAAAAGAGGTCTCTGATTGGAAAAGAAATCAAAGGATGGAGTGTTTCAGCAATTAAACATAATACTTTTAAAAACGTAACTTTATAACATTGAAGCACAAAGTTAGCTCCCAGTGCTGCCGTGCTATTATAATTAGTTTTCGAAACGTTTGCTGAAACTTTGATTTGAATCAATTTTTGCTCTCCGCTTCAGCTTTTCATCATAAACTTCATTGTAGGTGTGTCTCATTTTGAGAAATTTATTCAAAGAAAACATTTGACAAGATGAGATATTATTTGAGTATAATTTGCAGTTCATTGATACAGACAGTTTCAAAATAAATAAGTAAGTATTTGAAAGTTTTTAGTTTTAAAAGATGAGTTCCCTTTTAGATGTTAGGAATGTTTTTTGAGAAACGGAGGGTTACAGAATGTTCATATTGGAGTTCTCTTTGCATAGAAGTTATAGATGTCAGATTCATGCCTCCTCATCGAATTCCTCACGGGCCTCTTCTTCATCATCTTCTTCTCCCTCATCAGCGTCTTCTCCTGCATATTCTCCTCCATCGTCTTCCTCATCCTCCTCGTCATCATCTGAAAATAAAATGATTGTTATCACATATTTCAAACTGAACACCTTACTTTCTGACTCGACATCCAACGGATCTTGAGATGCTTCTGGATCTTCTGGTTCAGTACTCTCCGGAGCTACGCGACCCTCTTCCTCTTCTTCATCTTCATCAGCTTCATCATCGACTTCCTCAGCGTCTTCCTCGTTTCCTTCAACTCTGGCTTTCTTCACACCAGACTCATCTCCAGAATTCGGATCGGCATCAGAAGAAAGATTGACAATCGAGTCTTCAGCTTGACGCTTTGGTGCTTGTTTCTGTTCCTCCGATTCAGGAGCTACGTTGCCTTCTAGTTCAGGGTCCATGATAGCTGCAGAAAAAGTATCGAATTTTCCGAAATATAGAAAAAAGTGATAGGAATAAGGATAAACAAACATTCACATTCAAATTTATTGAATTTTTATTGAGACGATTTAAGCCTCCAATCAATGCATATAAAAATCATTCATTCCATCAATTTTCATGGAAATGCTTTGAAATCTTTTCTTACAGCACATTAATCGATATTTGTATGATTTCTAAAGAAGTTTCTAAA
This sequence comes from Caenorhabditis brenneri, assembly GCA_000143925.2. Lineage (NCBI taxonomy): Eukaryota > Metazoa > Nematoda > Chromadorea > Rhabditida > Rhabditidae > Caenorhabditis > Caenorhabditis brenneri. The sequence continues at coordinate 5,861 of GL380622.1, forward strand.
TTTAACGTGTGAGGCAAAACATTTTTTATGAAAGATTCAAATAAAATTGTAAATAGTAAATTCTAACTGAAGAAGAAGGGTAAAACAAGGTAGAATCGACCCTTCTTCTTTTCAAATAATCCATCTGGCGGGGTACACTATTCATCGAGAAGGGTGCCATTCCGGAGCGTCGTTGTCCTTCTTTCAATGTCTTCTCCTCCCTCTTCCACAATGATATCTCAACCTAATAATTCATGTACTCATGCATCGCTTCTGGGGAAATTCGATAAACCTGCGATTTGGTGGAGACTCAGTCTGCGTCATGATAGTTTGTTATCATCTTGTACCAGAAAATAAGAAATCTGCCCTTCTAAAAGAGGTTTTCCTACAATAAATTTATCTCGCTGTTTACATGTTTTAGATAGCACGTTTCCCAGACACATGTAAGAACTTGATCACCCAATTTGATGATTGAAATCGAAACCGTTTTGTTTTTTTTTCTGAGGTTATTCTGAGAAAACTACAAACATAGACGCGTCATTTCTATTTTTATCGAATAGGAAATTTATCTTGATCATTGATTTTTAATTGAAATTTTCAGTTCATTTTGTTGTTTTCTGTGATCTGTCACTCGGTTTCCTGATCGTATCATCTTCGTCCATGAGTGACTGTCCAGGGGGTGATAAACATAACTGAAAATGACAAAAAAAATTGAACTGATTACAGTGAATGAGCTCACTCTTCCATCTTTCTTTCTATGACTTTCGTTTGGATTTGGAAGGGGAGTTTCTTTTCGGCTCTAAAAATTTAGAATATTTCTCAAATTAGTTAACCTTCAAGAAACACTCACATTATATTTTGTTTTGAGAACTTGTCTTCGAACGATACACATTTTGAAAGTTTTTATTTTGATTAGTTGCACATGAGAAAACAGAAATAATAAAATGAAGAAAGAGAAATGAACATGGGAAAGGTCAAGTTAAAAAAAGAAAGTTTGAGGTTTGGAAATTGTCAGAAAAAGCCCAAAAAGTGAAGTGAAAAGGAAAGGAAAGGGAGAAAACGAACAGAGAATCTATGACATTATTAAGAAAAACTAAACTAAAATTACAACAGAAAAGAGAGAAATTGAAACCGGTAGAGAAGGTTAGACAGAAATATGTTTTAGAAGTGGGAGAGAGTGTTAATGATGGGAAGAAGTACTAGTAATCAGCTACTTGAATAAATATATACAAATAAGAATTTGAGAAAAAAGAAAAAAAAACAGAAAATGAAAAAAAGAGCAATTAATTTGAAGTTTCATTGAAATAGTACTCATTTGCATCCGTTGGAAGTTTCCAGCTGGATGCACCAAGTTCCAAAAGGAGGAGGATCATTTTACGAGCCCATGGTTCAGAGACATCGATGAATGCATCCCTGAAAGTATTAGTGAAGTCAAAACGTTCAATTTATTCTAGAAGTTACCTGATCAAATCTTTGAGCAATGCCAACCGATCGGGACATTCTCTCTCCAAATCATAACCTCCTTTGATGAGAATAGAAATGAGACATTCCAATTCTTGAATCTTAACATGTTCTAGAATTGGAGGACGAAGAAGATAATTGAAGACGTCAAACACAATTGTCGCCAATTCTCCTTTTGAATCTGATCCCAAATTGGAATATAATTCAGTAAGGAATTGAATGAAAGAGATCCACATTCGAAAATGATCTTCACGAATTTTGTGGCGACATTCAAGATATTGGGAAAGAGCAATGATGAGTCCCTGTAAGAGAGAGCAAGAAATGAAACTGGATGATTCATTATTACCTTGACAAAAGATCCAATGGAAGGAGCATATTTGAAGTTAGCACAGAGTTTTCCAACTCCACTTCCACCTCCTCCTTCGATAGCATGTCGACATAAAGCGGATCCAATGCATTCGGCAAGTTCCTCATCACAGAAAGCTCCTCCAATCCATTGTTCGATTTGTGATGCATGAGAATTCAATTGAAGAGCTCTCAACTCAGTGATTGCTTTTTCAATTTCATGTTCACTCATCACTTTCTTCTGAAAAACAAAACAAAATAAGTGAGAAAAGAATGAATGAAATAGCTTGAATACCTTTTGATGTTCCTTCTTCGAACTGTTAATTCTCTTGTTGTATTGCTGATGGGCGCCTCCGCCGACGTGTTGGCCATTCAGCTTATTCGAGTTAGAACCGTACGATTTCTAAACTTTTTTTGTTTGTCACTTTGGGTGCCAACAAGTTTCTCTTTCAACTTCCTACCTGTGACGAAGGGGTCGATTCGGAGCTCAATGAACTTTCAGTCCTTTTCAAACTTCCGTTCGTGTGCCTATCATCAGATGATACATTATTGGAAGCGCGCGAGCTGGCACGTGAACTCGTCGACTCGCCGCAATCTTTCTTGTTATTGTTTTCTGTAAAAATGTGTTTTTTGAAGATTAGTAGTAGTTAAAATGCATCTAACAACCTATAAAAATCTCACAATTTAAGAAAATATACTTATATTATTTCCAAAATTATGCCAAAATGAATTATTGCTGAGAAATCTTAAACTAAACTCCTAGTTGAAAAAAGAGTTTTGAAGTTACCTAAAAGTGTTTTATTTGACCTGAACATAACTACTGACCTTCTTTCAAAATCTGTGAAGTGACATTGGTGTCACAATCGCTGGAGGACAGCTTTTGACCGGCTGCCGGCTTCGGTTTCGTTGACGATGTTGTCGTGGCGGCTGCCGTAGAAGACGAGCCGTCGGATCGAAGTCCTAAAGTTCAAAACATGAATGAGTAGTTAAACATTCGAAAAACAAACCAGGAGGACGGTAAATTTGCATGGCGGGTCGGTTGGTGGGCTTTTTTGTGGTGGCTGGAGCTTTGAGCTCTTCAATGACTTTGTTTTCAGTCTGAAATTTAGAAAATGATGAAATCAGAGAAAAGTTATTGAAAATCACGCAAAAAGAGCGAGAATTTGAATGATAGTGTCCTGTAAAATGCGACTACTGACACTGGTTTATGTTAATTTTTTCTATGAATCGAGAGAATTCTGTCCAAAAGAGCGATGTGAACTTTTGAATATAACAATAAAATAAGTGTCAGAAAAACGAGAAAAGTAGTTGGGAGGACACTAAAGTTAACCGCTCCTGAGGAGAGCATCATTCTCATTTCCTTCTCTTTTCTGTTCTCTTTCTAGACTACACACTCTCTTGAATGCGGTTATCAGATACGCGGTGCCGAGAGAAAGCAAAAAAGAAATGATCGATCGTTTTTTTTCGTTGGATCAAGAGATAAGTGAATGTTGTGAAAAGAATGAAGGAAAAAAGCGAGGATTTGAGTGATTAAGTGATTGGGAGTGGCACACAAAAGAGTTGTAGTTAGTACATTAAGTGGTGAAACACAAGTTAGAAAAAACGGTGTTTGGTTTGTTTAACTGCCAGAATTAGCACTTCTGAGGGCTCGCGAGAGGAAAAGTAAGGGTCGCCGCGGTCCCTCAAAGAACGAAAAATGTGCTCTGTCTTGTTTTGTTTGATTGAGTCGACGTACCTGTGATTTTAGTTTAATCTATAGGGACTTGCGGTTTGGTTCAGAGCAGTGAACCACAAAAAATCAAAACAATCATATCCTTTGTATATTAGGGTCCTCAGATCCTGGAATTTCGTGTCACAAATCAAGTTTCTCTCCCCATACTGTATTCATTTGTGGAAAACAAAGTTTGATAGGAAACGTTGTAGTAATGAGTCAATATCTGACTTAGGAGTGGTCATGTAAGCAAGACAGTTCACAGTTGATGACGCTCAATGAAAATATTAAACAGTTTGAAGAACAACTATCCGAACGGAATCATTAATAATTTTAGTTGTGAGAATATTTTTACCGGAAAGATTTCCGTGTTACCAGGTTTATGAATGGGTTCTACTCAAGCTCTAAATGACTTTGAACGTTTCCTTGAATTGGAAACGCTGTTCAAAATGTTTTTTATGATCAACATACGCTAGGTTCTCTTCCCTGTGGTTTTCTTGGAGAGAGTTTCCAGAACTTTTCTTCCAATCTATTTTTAAAACTAATTTTCTTTCCCTTAACATTTTCACCTGACATGAATTCGTATTGACTACTTCTCATTTTTCTTTGTATTAGTGAAAAAAAGGATCAGCAGGTGTTAGAAAAGCCTGCTGAAAAGACAAAAACTAACCTGAAGAGTGTCCATGTTTTTTTGTTTGTGTCAAAGTTCTTGCTAAGAGTTCCACTGATCGATCAGATAACTGTTCTTCTGCACTTTATGCGGCAGAATGAAACGATGAAAAAAAAAGAGAAGAATCGAGTCGTTTTATGGGAATAATCGATAGAAAGTCTCGATCAAGAACTGACGTTTTGTTTCGTGTGCACTGTTCGTCACACTGTAATATATATGGAGAACACAAAAAAGTCGCCTCGCCTGAAAGAAAAACGGGAAATAAACTATTGATTTATCATTTTTGTTTCGGAAAAAAGAACGGTGGAGTTTAGAAAACAGATATAAAATCAAAAGAGAGAGAGAGAGAGATGAAAAGATTCGTGGATGGACGGTATAAATAAAACAAATGTAAAACAAGAATGGAATGAGGGATAGAGAACGATAAGAGAAATAAAGAGAGATAGAGCATCGACTAACTGATGATAGAGTGAAGTATACTGTAGGATTCCATGAGATCTTGAATAAACTTTGTTCTCACCATCAACCTAAGTGCTTTCTTTTTTTACACCTCAATTGTTTTTATCGGAATTCCTAGACAGAAATGGTTCGAAAAGTGCACGCCTTGCGACCAAATTTCGTCATATCGTCTCGAATTGTCGGTGGCCGTCGTCGGTAGTCACTCGGAAACCACTTGATAATCCGTGTACAAAACAATGTTAAGTCGTTGTCAGTGCGGGCGCGCGAGCAGATGGGAAGAGAGCACTTAAGTGATGGAGAATCAGAAGTGATAGGGAATGGGAAGAGGGAATGGATGGGTAGGAAATGAGCAGTTTTGAAACGGGAACGAAACAAGACAACGATTGAACAGTAGTAGAGTAGATGAGAATGTTCATAGAGGATGACAGAACGAGGAATTGGTTTCTCTGATGAATCATACACCATGTGATCGAAAATAAAAGAAAACTCTTAGCATGTTGATCGAAAAAAGTTGTAGACGGTAGAACCATGTGATGAGTTGCATACACATAAAAAAATTACAGTACTGTTCCAAAATCAGTTTTTCGGATAATTGATAACCAACACTCGTTCGGTTTTATCAATAGAATAATCATTTCTTGATAAGACCAGCAATTTCAATTTTAGCTCGTAATAATAATCGTAATATTAAAGAACTAGTTCGAAACCAAAACATGAATGACAGTTCCGTCATTAAAAAATGCTCTCGAAAAAGAGCTCCTAGAGTTAGTTTCGAGAGAAATAGGAAAAAAAAACAAAATTAAAACCCCCAGCACTATATTGACTGTTTTGATGAAAACGAAAAAGCAAACCTGAAATCATTTTTACATAAAAAAAAGAAGCTAGATGACATCAGTATTGACAGAAAACCGTTTACTCTAGTTTGAAAGTCTGCCGAAATTTTCAGACGAATTTTCTCCAAAAAAAAGTTCTAACAGGTTTTATAAAGCCAAACATCCTGTTCATTTGATCTTCCCAAAAAAGGCGTAATTTCTAGAGAATAGTTTGGAAGCAATCCAAAATTAGAGGAGCAACGAAGCAAAACGATGCGTGGGACTGCTCAGAAAAGAAAAGCAAAACATCATTTCTTCGTCATTATTTGCGAACGGATAGAGGGCGGAAAAGAATAAGAAAAAGAAGAAAAAAGCAGAAGAAGAACATGATATAATATAGATTTTTAACACACTCTCTCCTCCTTTTTTCTGGAAAGCTGACAGGTGTGCTCATCCATCTTTCAGTTTACGAGACTGCGGAGGTGTCGCAATAAAAATAAAAATAGAAGAGCATGTTCAGATGAAAAATGAAAGGTCTGGAAAAATGAGAAGAAAAAGTTTTCAGTTCAAGTGGCTTATATCATTCCTTGGTCGTTGAATGTGAAAATGGCGGATGTTTCCAATAGATAAGATAGTGTAGATCTGATGGATACGCAGAGATTTCTTTTCGGTGTACAACACATTGAAATATATGTGCTCGTAGCTGTGTTTGTGTGTGTGTGTGGCAAAGATGATGATGATTTGATGATAGAAATTAGAGATTCCTGGGTCCACATTTGCAGTATTCTCTGCGTCTCCCTGAAGTTAACACTACCTCATTTGAAAGGTTCATTGGTCAGCAACTGGGATCCGATGTATGAACGAACTTGTGGTTTTCTCGAAGATTACACACTTCTCTTTGCGAAGATTACACACTAATTTCCCGTTTTCAGTTTGACAATCAGATTATGGACTCGTTCTCAGCTCTTTTTGTTTAATGTCAGGGAGGTCTGAATGATTTTCTGTTCAAATGAGCTCTCTTCACCTCATTTGTTCTTGATTATAGGTGAGTATAAGAAAACGCGCTCCATTTGCTATACAGGGAAGTAGAAGACCGATGATGCATCATAGAAGGGCAAACACACTCCGTATGGAAAGAGAGGGAAAGACCGCAACGGAGAGACAAGAGAACCGCGTGAACCGCAAATACATATACGCAACAACCTTTTGTCTAAATCACTGGGCGTCGTGGCGGGCGCCTGTGAACCAGCTTCTAGGTAGTAGATAAGTGTGGATGGAGTGAAGGGAGGAGTCCTGTGGGTGTTGTCGGCAACGGCGACCGAGCGTCCGTGCCAAGCGCTACGTCGCTAGGGGTCATCAGACGGAAGTTTGAAGGTCCCGGGCGCATAAGGAGTGGTGTATGGTTCAGGGCCGAAAGGCAGCAGGCAAAAGCCACCGCGCGGTGCAGTGGCCGGATAGCGCTTGTGAGTTGTCGCTCGCCCGCAGCCTCTCTGATACCTTCAGACCACTTATCACTTTTTGCCTTTTCTGGATTGAAAATTGAATTAGGTTTTGTGTGAATTACTTCCAATACACAGTATCCTCATCTTCAATTAAGAACAGATGACGTAATCATCCGTGGCATTTCACGAAGAAAAATATTCTCACGCGGTTAATGAAATTTGTACAGGATTGAGGTTAGTTGTTGTTATTGCAGGCTTCAGAAACCCTAAATCGAAAATCTGTTTACCACAACTTTCTTCCACTAGGTCAAGTACCTCAGGAATTTTTTTTTGGGTTTTTTGGATGGATGGTTCTGAAGTTACATCGTTTTGAAAAAATTAGCTGATTTTCCCGAATTTTCAGCTAGATTTGCATTATCAGACCCAAGAATGTCAACAAAACTTGATGACTACATTTCAAATATCCGAAAATTTTGGTCGGATAATGCAAATCTGAAGAATCTAGCTGAAAATTCGGGAAAATCAGCTAATTTTTTCAAAACGATGTAACTTTAGAACCATCCGTGCAAAAAATTCAAAAAAATTTTCCTGAGGTACTTGACCTATTGGAAGAAAGTTGTGGTAATCAGATTTTGGATTTAGGCTTTCTGAAGGCTGCAATAACAACACTAACCTCAATCCTGTACAAATTTCATTAATCACGTGAGAATATTTTTCTTCGTGAAATGCCACGGATGATTACGTCATCTGTTCTTAATTGAAGATGAGGATGCTGTGTAATGGTAAGAAAATATTATTGGGTATTGAACATTGCTTTGAAATATGAAGGAACAGTACGCAGCCAAACTTTTTTAAAAGCGCATGAACTTGGTCTCGTCTCGAATCGCCACTCTAGCAGTGGTGGTGGTCTTTCCGACATCTTTTCAAACTAATTGTTATCAATAGAAGGATTAGACCAATTGCCTGAAAAAGTATATTTATTCCTAAACAATTTTTTTTGAAATAGTGGAAAAACTATTTCGATAAGAAATAGAACTAGCCTTGACCCTATAATTCTATGAAATTTTTTGATTTTTTTGGTATATTTTTTCACTGATACTATCTATTTTGTGACCTCTACTTTTTCCATATTGTCCAATCGGCCCGACAAGGTCAACAAATTTTTTTTGAAACAGAAAAAAAGAAAAAAAATTATCTAATTGACCATCAATCTTCTTTCTAATGAAGACAGCAGGGTAGTACATTTCTTTGAAAATATATTTTTTTTTCTCGAATTTTTTAAAATTTATTTTGAAAATTTCAAAATTGACAGAAATTTTCCATCGACACTGTAAAAAGTGAGAAAATAATTTTTGAAGAAAGTTTTTTTTTCGAAAAATTTCGAATTAATCCGAAAATACTCAAGTTCGGCTAGACAATTTTTTTTGAGAATTTTTTGAAACAGATAAAAATTTTCCATTTTTATGTTTTTTTACCGGATCCTCGGGGAAAATCCCTTATTTCATTTCCTTCTTCTTTGGTGGTTTGGACTAATTGCGAAACCGCCAAAAACCCTTGTCGGGCCCGAATTGGACAATATGGAAAAAATAAAAGGTCCCCAAAATAAATAAGTATTTAGGGGAAAAAATATACCCAAAAAATCAAAAAATTTTCCTAGAATTATAGGGGTCAAGGCTAGTTTCTATTTTCCTATCGAAATAATTTTTTCCCCCTATTTCCAAAAAAATTGTTTAAGAATAAATTTACTTTTTTCCGGGAATTGGGCCTAATCCTTCCTATTTGATAACAATTAATTTGAAAAGATGTCGGAAAGGACCCCCACCCACTGCCTAGAGGGGCGATTCCAGAACGAAACCAAGTTCTGCGCCTTTTTAAAAAAGGTTTGGGTGGGGACTGTTTCCTCCTATTTTTCAAGCAATGTTCCATACCCATAATTATTTTTCTTTCCCTTTAACCAGCATCCCCCATCTTCAATTTATAAA
>GL380622.1:14731-27278 GCA_000143925.2 Caenorhabditis brenneri
CATCTGTTCTTAATTGAATATGGGGATACTGTGCAATATGTGTTTTGCGTTTCGAGCCATAATAGTAGAATTAACTTGAATAGGCCACGCATGAAAACAACAATGAAAACAGCATTGAAAACATTATAGACGTGACATAATTCCAGAAAACAATATTCAGCAGTTCATCAGAGGAGCTGTCTTTTCGAATGCTTGTTTGAAAAGAAGATATCCGAATGAGGAGAACTCCAAATATACGACAGAAGGCCTTTATTTCAACAAATTTGAAAATGAACATGATGATTACTTCTTACTTTCAGATATTAGATTTTTGATTGATTGTATGTCATAGTTGCTTATAATAGAAGTTTCCCGTTCACCCAATACTAAAAATCTCGAATATCCTACACATAAAAGCATTAATCCCTTAAAAGTCTTCCCAACTGAAAACTTATTTCGGATTCCCTACAATAAATTATTTAGTAAAGCATACTTGCTCCCTTCAACGAAGGCGACATCTTAATCCCATTCGTTCCCCTCTTTCTTACAACACTTGATACGAAAAAGCAATTTATTAGTCGGACCTCTCTCCGTATTCGTTTCCATGGAAACTTGAATGAGAAAAGGGAGACTCAGTCTCTCCTCACTCCTTCTATTTCCACAATGTTTCAACCGAATTGAAGCTCTCTTCAGGGAATACATGCTCTCGATTTTCTTGCCTTCTCATGGGAAAAATACTTCTCACACTCTTTTTTTTCAATTTCCGTTGGAAAGCTACTCGCTTTGGAGAGAGCTTTCTCACCTAGTCATTCTATATCAATTTCCTTTCAGTCTCACACTGCAAATATACTTCTATCGACTTTCCAACGAATAAAAATATGTGTTCTTCATTCCAGATGCGACCATCAAAAAACCAATGGGCAATTTCACCGGAGACAATTATTTCACATCATTTTCGATTAGCCAAAGGAATACCACATGTTGTGGATACAACGCCCCCTCGTTCGATGTTCAATAGTCCAATTAGTGAGTTTTTATTTTTTAGTTCTTCGAAATTATATTTACCAAAAACTGAGAGAGATTTATAAAAGTCTAGACGCACTTTGCCCTGGACACGACATTTGAAAACTAGAAATTACATTTATAATTGCATGTTTCGGTAAGCTGATAACTGATTTGTATCTTGATAAATGTATATTTGAGATGTGAGTATGCTATTAGAAACAGAAAACTATAATTACGTTTGAAGGGTGTTTTGTGTCAGAAATTTTGATGATAATTCTTTTTTTTTTGCACCCGTTCATGTAACTATTATTGAAGACTGTTCATGCTAAAACAAAAATATTGAACCCAGTGTGCTTTGGTAGAGAAGCACTTTCCATCAAAAAAAGTGAAAGTAGACTTTCGGAGATGTCAAAAAGAATTATGAATAAAGCTTTGCAGGTGTGCATTACTTACCAAAACGTGCTTCATCTGCTGACCCATTTAAACGAAAAGCATTGAGTAAATCGCAGAGAGAATTAACTGAATTCGTAAATGGAAAAGATGGAAATACACATCCACTTCGGTTGCCACTTCCGATAAGATCGAGTTTAACGGATTTAGTGAAACCGAAGCTTTTAGAAAACAGGAATTATCAACCACCAAGAAGGAGGCCGGTCAGTTTCATTTCTAACTGTTACTCACCATCAAAATATAAATTAAGCCACAGAAGAAGCCAACAGAAATAAATGTAGAAGATCTGGAAAAAGAAGAAAAAATTCTGAGAATCAATAGATTCAAAAATAAGGTGATGACTGAATTGGTTGATAATCAAGTATTTTCTGATCAACAAATCATGGCTTCAATCAGGAGTGAAATGGAAAATTTAGCTGGAGTTGTACCATGGGTAACATCTGTAAAAACTGAAATCTGAGGAACAATTATAAATTATAGAATGATTTGGAAGAAGCAGCTGATGAATTGATGACAGAAGTTGGAATGGACCCTAGAATGAAAGAAGGAAAACGACGGCGTTCTTCAAGCAGGAAAAAGGATAAACGAAGTCAAAAACCACCAATTCCATTCAGAGTTGAACCGATTGGAAGTCGTAACAGTCTGGAATCTTTGTCATCTCCATCTTCCAGCTCTTCAAAGTAATTTCAATGAAATCAACATGATAATGTAGAAACTGTTTTCAGAACATCATCAACTTCTTCTTATTCTGCATCATCATCTGCCGAAACAAATTCAGCTGCAAGTTCTTAGAAAATAATTTACTTACTTTTTTAAACTTAGGACTGTGATTTCAAATTTAGAACAAACTTCAAAATTCCAATTTGTCTTTCTGTCAAGCTCAAGAAATAAATGTGACATGTTGATTTATGAAAAGGTTTTCTCTCAAAACTGAATGATGCGTATGAAATAGATTCTGAAATCAAATACAAGGTCCTGAACCGATTTGGTCTGTTGGATTCTGACTTGACAAGCAGATTTACGCCAAAAATTAACAGCATGTATACTGGCTGGCCAGCGCTGGAAGCTTTTAAGGATTGGAAAATCATTGTTTTCGAATCATTAAACAATTTTGAGCCATCATTTTTTTATATTTCAAAAAAAAATAAATTTTTTATCCATAAAAGCGCGGAAGTTCAAAAAATGTTTCTCAAAAAAATCAGGTAATCCCGTACGTTAACCGCCATGTTCTCTTTGTTTTAGCCGTAATCTTCCTTTCGATTTGCTCACCCGAGACGAAACCAAACGCATGTGCATTCCGCACTGTCTTTTCCGCAACTTCTCTCAAGAGTATGTTTCTAATTCTTATTCTTTTTTCTACCGAAAAGACAGAGAGAAAGAGGAATTGCGTGATCTGAGTGAAGAGCGTATGTGCCTCTTGCATGCTCATGCGCAACAGAAAAGAGTACTCTAAATGCGAACGATATGACTATATGCAACCACAGGAGCACCCATCAGTTAGTAAGAAGGAGCAACTTGCCCTCCCAACTTTCGCGTGAAGTGGGGTGAAGCGGAAAGGTTGCGCAACAGAACTCTCCAACCGTTCCATGCTCTCTTCCAGACCTAAAACAGTTGATTGACATACACGCGGAGCCGGTTTCAACCGCGCGGCGGGCGGTGCCGACCCTACAGATTGCCACTGAAGGCGGTACACAAAATGCAATGTGGCATACGATGCTAACCTGTAACTCTACATTGTCTTATCTTGTTAGCGCAGAGGTCGTCGAGTCTCAGGTTGCATCTTTTTGCTCATCTTTACAGTTTCGCACATTTCATTCATTCATTCATTACTTTCACTCTCTAGGTTAGCAGTTCATTTCATTTTTCCCTTTTCATTTGAGTTTCTCTTTTAGAAAATTCATCTGATTACTTGGAGTTTCCATAACTCCTCCGCTGCTACCGACTACTATTTAACAGTAAGTACATTTAATTTTTATATCTCAAAATTCTCTTATATGACTGTAAGCATGAAGAAAAATCCGTCATTCATTAATTCAAGTTAAACCTTGCAAGATAAGGAGTGAAGCGGTGATTTCATATATAATTACATTCATTCAATATTCGAAAAATTTACACAATTCGTCTTTGAATCCCTTTCAGATAAAAAAAGCCACCAATCTACCGTTTTTTTTCGGTCGTTGACATGAGTAGAATTGGTCTGATTCGAAGTTCAAACAAAAACAAAAAGTGTTCAAAACCAAATCTACCTCACCTGTGAAAACTGCACCTTTTGATTTCTTTTGTCTCTAAATTTAGTGTTGAACAATTGTGGTTGAATTCCAAGTCAACCACACCCATTTTCGAATTGAATCTCAGCTGAGTCAATAGGAATGATGTGCTTCTTGCTCTCTCCGACTCTTGTTTTGTTCCGTCAGGATAGTCTCATCATTCGGAGCGAACGTTTTTCCTTTTTATCACTTCCTTTTACGTCGAAACGACAAGTTATCCGGCTAGAGTTGGGGGTGAGAGCCGATGTTTGTTCTCGTGAATTCTCACTATTGTATTAATATCAGTTGTCACAGTTTTTATTTACCTTGTCACATATATGGTCAGTCGAGAGCCGCTCACTGACCCTCGAAAGAGTGAAAAGGAAACAATACCCGTCCGATGGAAGTGATGCGAGAAAGTAGAATAAGACATTCCATCAGTTGGATTTCTCACATCTCGTTTTACTTTTCAACTTTCTTTTTTCTACCTGCACGTTTGTATACCGTTTGTGAAGTTTTCGTTCGACGGATATATGTAAAAATCAACTTCAAATCACGCTTTGAATTGTTTTATTGACCGTCTGGAACTTGAAAATCGTCTATGACAATAAGATTTCGGCGTATAAATCCCTACTTGAAAACATGATATTCTTTCATGTTAAACCGTATAGTTCTTCTTAGATAACCTTTTCTATTCAGGCTTCAAAATGCATAAAAAACCAGAATGCGTAGTCGAATACTTTGACGGAGAATTGCTTTAGAACTGTAACTCTGAAGTCTTGTCTCGCTGATCTTGAGCAGTTTTTTTGCTAGGGATCAGAGTGTAAATTCAGATCTGATAGATTTAGAATATCTTTTTTTCTTCTTCTTCCCCAACAGTTTGAAAACTGTTTCAAGATTTACTTTTCTGTTGAACTTCTATCATGTGAAATCTTTCTATTCAAAAAACCCTAATTATGGAAATCTGAGGAAATGTACCTCGTTGCACAGTTCTCTGATTGCAATAAATTCTCAACCAATATGTCTCGTTTCTTTCCTTTTGAATCTTTTGCAATACTAATACAAAGAACCGTGCTTTTTCTCAGAGAAAACTCCAAACAACGTGTAGAATAGCCGTCCGGAACCGGAATATTTCCCAATTCGTGACGAAACTTTCTGAGTCATTACGTGGTACTCTGGGTCAGACTCCCAAACAGGTCTTCCAGTTTTCTATCAGGTCAAACAGTTGATAATCAGCTTGTCGGAGCACTTGACAGAAAAAGGGAAGGCGGTACTAACATGGCTTCTGATGTCTCTAAATTTCGAAACAGACAAGACGACCCGCGTAAAAATGCCATTGTTCATCATCTTCGTCCCGCCCGCGCGGCTCGCCTTAACACGTACTTTCCGCATTGATTATCACTGATTTCGCGTGTTCAGTTTCTCATTTTTTCCGGTTGGCGCCCTCTCTCTTCCAAGCATCGCGCGTCGTCTCGGCTGCTAATCCTTCCGTACACAACTTTCTGTCCGCATCTCTTCGCGTAGCCACCTCCCTTCTTGTGAGCGTTTTTGACAAAATAGCAGGCGACAGTGCGGAGAGTAGACTCTCATAACACATACCGCGCCTCTTGGAGCTCTCCAAGAAAAGAGGAGGAAGAAAGGCCGGTCTGCCAGCTCTACCTTTTACCAACCCCTTCAACTTCGAATTGATTCGAACCTTTTACCATTTTTAACTTCCTTGAACTTTATACTTCCTTTTTTGATTACTGTAGCTCCAATCTCTTCATTTTTCATTTTGAGGTTCTATGGGTCTAAAAGCCATTATTTTGGCCGCACTGGTGGTGACGGTCTACGGACAATGTCCAGCTTTATCTGGAGCTTGTAGATGTGCTCCTTCAGTTTATGAACCAGTTGCAATCATTTGTCAGAATGCAGGAAGTTTGCAGAATGCTATTCAAGCTATCCAAGCAGCAAGAGATATTCCAGTGAGTGTTTTTGAAAGCTTTCTCTCAATTAGTTCATCGATTTATTTCTGTTATTAATTTGCAGATCGATTCATTGACAATTCTTGATACTGCCATCCCAACAATTCCAGCAAATGCCTTCCAAAGCTTCACAATCCTTCGTCTTGTTCTCAATAGAAACACACTTCAGAACATTGACGATCAAGCTTTCAATGGTCCACTCCTTGATTCTTTGATCGAACTTGACTTGAATGACAACAATCTTGGTCTGATTCCACAAACTGGTATTCCACGTCTTCGTAATCTTCGCAAACTTTATCTCAACCGTAATCGTATCAATCAACTGTCATCAACTGCTTTCAATGCTTTCGAATCAAAAGATTTATTGCTGAAACTGGAATTAGCTGGAAATAGATTGACTGATTCTACTCTCGGAGATGCCACCGTTTTCAGACCATTGACTCTTCTTCAGGTGAGTTTTTTTCAAAAAGATTGTTGAGATGGGAAGTTTCGTGAAATGATTTCATTGTAAAACGAATTTACGAAGAAATTCATCACTCAATATTTTCCTCACTTTTCTTTTTGAATAAAAACTACTAATGATTCCAAATTATTTCAGGAACTATCGCTCGAAACAAACTCATTGACTTCGATTCCATCGTCAGCTCTTGTCAATCAACGTAACACTCTCACTAACTTGAATCTTGGACTCAATTCCATCAATGAAGTTCCAGTTGGAGCTCTTGATTTCCCAGTTCTCTCTTCCTTGTCTCTTGAATTCAATGGAATCACTGTAATTCCACCACAGGCTTTCCAAGGTGTCCCAAATCTTCAATTCTTGTACATGACTGGAAACAAATTCCCGTCATGGGCTCCAGAAATGTTCCGTTATATCACTCAATTGAAGACTCTTGGTATTGGAGAAACACCAATTTCTGTCATTCCAAACAATGCTTTCATGGTAGGTTTCCTTTTGAATTCATTGCATTAACTTCATAAATTCCAGCACATTCCAAATCTTATTCGTCTCGAAATGTCTGAAGCAGCCGTTGATACAATTGAGAGAGGAGCATTCCAAAGAACTCCACAGATTCAAGCTATCGTTCTCAATAAGAACAGACTTTCTCAGTCAGTTATATCATCCATTTTTCATACAATCAAACCTGAAATTTCAGAGTTCGTGCTGACTTTTTCGAAGGCCTTAACGACCTCTATTCGATCGATTTGCAAGGAAACCGAATCGATAATGTTCAACCACTCGGATTCGCAAACTTGCCAGCCATTTCTCATTTGGATATCAGGTATAATCTATTTATAATATCATTTATTTTCCAAAAACCTTAATAGACTGTCGGAAACATCTCTTATGCTTTTCCAAAGTCTATTTATTCTGTTTGTTTATATCGGTGCAGACGGCACATCCTTCTTCCTATTTCTCTCATTCCTAAATCGTCATATCAAACAAATTAGAAAAGTGAGTGTCTCATTGCACTCAGAGAGAAGAAACACTTTTATGTACTATATATTGAAAATGAGTCATGAAGAGGGCATAAAATGAATCATTCAAGTAGAAAGATCAAGTGGTTTACAGTTTCAACCTTCTGCAAACGATGCCTTCCGATGTTTTCCTCAACTCCTTCCTTCCACAACCAAATGATAGAAGAGTTATCTACGCTTGTGGTAAGATTCATTTATCTTTTGGGGTAATTTCCATCAAATTATTCGGTAAATGCTGCAAAATGTTGAGAAAAAGTAACTTGTTGGATACACTGGATACGATCATGAACACATCTAGGCTTTGTAAAACTTCAAAAACTTTGCGTTTTGAACCCTGTCTGGAGGGTCAATGAGAATGGTAACTATTTCAGTGAGCTCAAGATACTTGATACTTTTCATCTTTTTCATAAGATTATTTCAGAATAATAGACTATCTTATTTGTTGGGCTCACAATAAATGATCCGTTCAAATTGTAATTGAAGAAAAAGATTTGACCAGAAAATGAATATTCAGGAAACCCATGGTACTGTAACAGCGATTTGGAATGGTTCCGTACATTGCTCCGGGATAATCTTGATATTGATGTTGAGAAGCCGGGATGCGTAGCTACTTGTGCGTCCTCACCAAATGGATGCCCAGTCGAGGGAACACCACTCAGGTAAGCATATATGCTTTGCAGTTAATTTTATGGATCCTAATTTCCTAGATTCATTGAAACTTAAAGGATTTGAATATATCAGATAATATATAATTTCATTTCTGACAACGTTTAAAAGCTTGTAAATGCTTAAAAATATATGTGATTTTTTCTCCAAACCTTTTCAAAAATCAAGAGTTTCACAGTTTATTTGTATACACTCTTTTTCCCTACCATGAGCTAGTTTTTTGTTGGAACAAACAAGTGGCATGCAGCACGTGTCAAACATTAACTTTAGTTACTCTTTTACACAGTTTGTTACTGAGGAAGATTTCATTCTACCTCTACTATTATTTAAAGTTTAACCTAGTTGTTTTCTGATAAGTCATTCTTCCAACTTTCAGATCCGTCGATTTCTGTCAAAACAACGAAGAAGCACAACCACTTGTGGGAAGAGCACTCTCAATGGTTGGATGGATTATTCTTGGTAGGATATCATTGATTTCATGTTGAGTCGAACTAAAATTAAAAGCATAATTTTGCAGCGGTTATCATGACAATCTTGCTCATCTCTATCTGTCTCTTGGCAATGGTTCGTTATGGAATGAGTCATCAGAGAAAGAAGCAAAAGGATGCTGAAGTTGCTGCCGAAGAGTATCATGCTCAAACGACAGCCAGTAAGTTTTCTAAAATTTGAGAATAATTTCAGTTGTTTTCTATTTTTAGCTTCAATCTACAATGCACCCATCTCAGTAGTAGACCGACCCTATTCGACAGTTCCACCGGTCACTCTCGATCTTCCGGCGGCATATTCTCTCGACGACAGGCCGAACAATTATCTCTACTAATCAATTCAATTGCTTCATTTTCTCTTTTTTCGCCCCTTCTTGTCTTCGTCGGTAGTCCACGGGCCTCCACAGACACGTTGCTCCGCTTTTCCTCAACTAAAAATGTGCTCCAAAAATTGTCTGTATATCTTCAAATCACCCCCAAAAATTCTGTTGTTTGTACATGTGAATTCCCTCGAAAGAGTTATTTTATGAGTGCTCTATTCCCTCTTCTCATCCCGCTGATTTTTAAAATATAATATCAATTAATTTCAAAATATTTTAATTATAAACTATATGTGCCTTCTTCTGATGCCCCATTGCTTTGAACTGAAATCTTCAACATTAAATCTGTGTATGTGTATTTGTTTGAATAGGTTAATGAATATTTCTAATTTTTAAAAGTGTACAAATTCTACTGCACCTAGCCTTATCGTTCCATTCCAAACGGCATCACCATTCAAAACAAATGATGCGATGACGGTGTGAAGCTCGGTTACCTTCTCAGCAATTATCATTTTATGGTCTTACGCTAAGCGGCTGAACAAAAAGGAGAAGATCAAAAATCTCCGCTATTGAGTAATCTCGTGAATAGAATCATAAATGACGTTTGAGAAAATCGAGGTCGGAAGCGTTTTATACCGGAGCCATTATTTTTCAGAAATCAGTTAAAAAATGTAAGAAAGAAACATCTACATTTGAAGAGGATGAACAAATTGAGGTACGTGTACTGTCGACTCAACAGATGACGTAGTGATTGAACAGATGGAATGTCATTAATGAGAAAACTGTGAGACGACGTCTGGTTACATGTTAATTGAGTACTCTTGTTGCTGACAGTCTCTCTTTGTTTTTTGGAGTTCTCCTATCAAGAACCAGGGTCTCTAGAGCCATAATACCGTCATAAATTAATTGAGATACGATTTATTGTTTGCCACATTCTTCATATCGCTCCTGGCAATCAGTCTGAAGACGACACTATCTGTTTCATAAATTGTCTTGTTGACATCATTAAATTGATATCTAAACAGTTAGTTTTACTCCAATGAAACAATACTGTACCCTTTATGTTTAGCAGAAGGTAGATTATACACAAAAAACCCATCGTTTCCCAAATACGGTTCTCCTCGAGATACAAAAGGACCTTAATCCCCCTCCTCTTGTCATCCGTCATTCTCCTTTCTCACCCCATTATAATTTGTCTGTACTCTTGTTTTTTGACATGTCGGTAACCCATGTTTAGCCTTTCAGATCAAAACTTCTTCATGTCACCCAGTATCTTATCTTCGAATAATCTATTGGAAGTTCCCAAAAGGCGATTTGATGAGAATCAATATGACGGACAGATATGTTGCGTGGCAAGAAGATCTTATCGTAATTACCACGTAACACCGCCGAAAAGGAGCACAGTTGGTAGTGTGTACCACCTGTTTCACCTGCTGACCTGCGTGTGGTCAACAAGTTTTATCGATTTGCCCCTTTTTTCTTCTAATTTTGCATGTATTTCTTTATAAAAGTATATTGAATTTTAAAACTGTTTTTATGAACATTTTTTGCTATTGTAATATTACTCTGTACCGTTCTGTTAACCTCGTTTCGAGAAAAAAATACTCGAAAAAAGCAATATTTGACTAAGTGAGAGTGAATATTTTTAATTTGAAGAGACTCCTTCTCCTCCTACTTAAAACCAGATTTCTTCATCTTTTCCTTGATTCCGTAAAATAAACAAACATGGTCGGGGGGCAAAAAGTTGTAGGTGCGGGTGGCAGTGGCAGTGGCAACAGACAAAAGTGTTTGTGATATAATCTGGAAGACGGAAAAATGAAGTAATAGGGTCTGCTTCATCGTCATCGTCATCGTCTTCTTCGTTGTGACAGGCGCAGATGATTTCAAAAAAAGAGAAGAAAGAGAGTCAGGGACTATGGGCGCCGGAGCACAAGCTGTGCTCGTGGCTTGGAGCACATCTGTGTCTAATCGGTAGGGAATGCGCATGTTGTTTCCATATACCCAGCTGCTACTCCTCTTCTTCCCAACAACGCCTTTGCACATCATTTACTTTTACTTTTCCCCGGATATCCAAAATCTTTATTCATTTGAACACTCTTCTCTTTCTAGGCTCTTCACTTACTTTAGTCAATAAATTATCATGAAGAAGGTGAGGGGTAGGGGAAGAGTGTTACTATGCGACAATTCAAAAGAATAAGACACAAGTGGAAGCAAAAAGTGTCAATCTTAGTCAAACCACAGCTGTGAACTTTTAGAGACGGACGGAGGTCTGGAGGGAGCTCATTGTGCAATGGCATCTGTCCATCCATCCGTTTGTCTAATGTTTAACCCCAACCAGATTTTCAATCCACAATTTCTTGCGCAATTTTTTCCGAACGAGCCAACTTAGTAGTTGAGAAACGTTTCGGAAAATGTACTAGACCTTGAAACCTCATTGAAATATTTTTCAGTTTTTGAGATATTCGGAGAAACCTAGTGAATAGTGTCAGGTTTGTTTTATTTTTAAGATATAAAGCTTTTAGTAGAGTAATTGAAATATCCAAATAATGGTTAAAATCCATTAGTGTTAAAACTTACTCAAGATCCTTGATGTTCTGTCATGGACGGAAAGGTATTACGGGTGTCCCTTTGATTGTAGATTTAAACGATATGCTATCCATGATGCCTAGAATCCTGGATTGTCAGTCATATTACAAAAATACTTTTTGTGAGTTTTGGTATTAAAAATATTTGTTTTCTAATTTCTGAAACTTTGAAATTAAGCTTTGGTCAGACTGATTCGGTTTGATGGTTGCAGAAAGTGCAATCAGATTCATGCGTAAAATTGATTCTCGGTCGAATTATCTAGATGAATACGAAGGTTTTTGAACAGCACAATGTTATTTTTTGACTGAATAAATAGCAATTTGATTCCTCCAGAATACAACTAAAAGATTCATAACTCTGAAAGTCTGTTTGAGAACCAAATGTTCGTTTTCTCATTTTCAAAAGAATGTAAATGTCGTTTTCAATCTCTCTTTATCCGTATATATATATTAGGTAATCCTCTCGGCCATATCCAGAACGATTTCCGTTTCTTCTTCATCTTCATCTTCAGTGCTTTTGCTCGGCGCTTTCATTCTATTCTTCTTATATTCTCAGCTTTTTCTCGTCGCCGCAAAAAGTATACATGGTGGGCATCTGACCTTTTTGATGTGACATCCTTTTGCTGTCTAATAAACTCACATCCATCAAGATGGGGCGACTAATATCTCCAATATTGGATAAAAAGAGAGAGGGGGAAAGTGCCCATAGATGTGTTCGTTCCCATTCAATTAGTTTTATTAGGAAGAGGCAAAAGAAGAAAAGAATGGGAAGTACAAAGTGTTCAATTGGTTTTAGTGTAGTTTTAGGACCAAGAATTGGTTTCTTCCAGAAGTATTTTCTTCTCAAAATGGCGGATTTCGTTCTTTTCATTACTTTTTGAGCAGAATTCGTATTCAGAATTCGGTGCATAGAATTATACTATTTCAAATTTACGCAACCACGTTCTCTTTAGTTTTTCTCCATTTTTCTTCAGACCTATAATTCGAGCTCCTTGAATTCTTTTCAATATTCTAACCTCCTCTTCTTCCATTCGTCCTTCTTGCCAATTATGATATTCGTCCCATATTGGCTTTCTTTCACAGCCGGTGACACCTTCTGTCTCTGAAAGAAAAGAAGCAGAATCACCTGTCATATTCAGGTGTTCACTCATATCCACTCAAATACACAACTTCTTTTTCGTCCTCTTCTTCTAATTCATTTCATAATTCTTTTGCCACTGCTGGTGGTCTCCACTTTTCCAATTAGCTGAATCCATATTCTTCATCCCAGAAATGGAACCTACAACTACATCATCATCATCACCATCATCATCATCATCATCATCATCATTATCATCATCATCGTCTACTATTCATCAGGAGGAACCATTG
>GL380625.1:0-27419 GCA_000143925.2 Caenorhabditis brenneri
AAATATCGAAAAATTGAGAAAGTTGATCTCGATTCGCAATTTATTGGAGTGTCTATTTCCTCGAATGTTCAAGAATAACCAAGTTGCACCTATTGAACTAAATATCTATGAAAGTACAGTTAACACGGCTGCGTCTTGAATAATTTATTTGTCTTGTGTAAATAAATTCACGAATTTTTATATCTTCGCTCCATTCAGAACTGGCTCCGGCTCCACTTTGGCGAAACAGCTCAAATGTCTTTTCACAAGTTTTTTCTTCAACTCTAAGACTTTGTCCCAGTTGCACATTACATAGGAAATTTGGACCGCAAAAACGGTTTGAAGGAAATAATATTCCGAAAGATACAAGCTGAGTTTTCCCTGAAACACACATTTCTCTTGGTGTTGCGGTCAGTTCTATTACGGGAAAACATTAAGATGATATGTTCTACTCACCGAATACTGATCCGGGACTCCCAAAAACTCGTATACCAAAAAATAAATTAGGGACATTGTTTTCACAAAAAACAAAACAAATGTTTGAGCCATTAGATATTTATCCGGGTTACTGTAGAATGGTAGTCCTGTTTTACGAATTTTCCAGAAAATTGGAATGTATAAGGTGGTGGCAGAGGTGAGCAAGGTATAGCCAGTTATGTACTCGAACTGAAAAAAAACTATCTATGGGTTGTTGTAATTGAAGTTAGAGCTCTGCGAAAACCAGATACTCACATTGAAAGCCATTGTGAACCATTGACTATATTTTGGATCACTAGTCTCAAAAGCCTTGTTAACAAAATAATATAGTAATACAAATTTTGCAATGAATATAGTATAAAGAAGAATAAGCAAAACTTTATAATGTTTCCCTTTATAATTCATGTTCACCCTTGGTATGAACAAAACAAAAAACTTCCGAAGAGCCAATAAATATAAAAGGATAAGATGAACAATCAATTGAATACTGTAAATTTCAAGTGAAGCACGTGAAATTCTTGAAAATTCTCCGCCATTATCCGGCAGTACAAAACGAACGAGGCAACGGAGTACAAATATAAAGTAAAAAACACAAATAGATACGTATAACATCTTGATAATAGGGTAAAATGGAATATTTTTATCCCTTTCTCTGTTCAAATTGAAAATGTGTCTGTAGAGCGGGAATATTGTGAGAAAAATAATTTGATAACAGCTGATTCCGAGTGTGATATTTTTATCGAATATTTGGAAAAATAGAGATGTAGGAATTGAAACATTTGAGTTGTATACGGTAGCGTGGTTGGACATATTGAAGAAAAAATGAAATGAAATGAGGTGTTGTTTCAGCGAAGTTTAGCTACATACTTCTGACAAGCAGGTGTAATTTTTTAATTATCATTGTCAATGCAGTTTGATCGATTATGTGGTGATTTCTGGTTCATTTTTTGCCAATATGAGAAATTACAGGTGCAAATGTTTTTAACTGACTAATCGGAGTGCCAGTTTTCTGCCGTACTTTCGGATTTAAATCAGTACATACCGTAAATCCTGTATTTGAAGCACACCTTTATTAGAAGCACACCTGTAATAGACGCACACCCTCAGCCCCCTTTTGAAAAATAAACGCACACCCTTTAATAGAAGCACACCTGTAATAAGCGCACATTCTGTTATGAACGCACACCCCGGGTTTTTTGTATTATACACGTCGTCATACTTGGTCCGAGGTTACAGAAGGATTCCAGGCTAGGCGATTTTCCCTATAAAATGTTTTTTTTACTATGCTGTTTTGGATTAAAAATATGAAAACTAATGTTTTTGACAAGTTTAGGTGAAAATTGACAATTTTCGAAAGCGATTTGGGAAAAAATTCGATGAAATTTATCCAATTTTTTCATTCCGGACCGACCGGTAGCGACAGTTTTTTCTAGAAAAAATGATTGAAAAATAGAAGCACACCTGTAATAGACGCACACTCTCGCGACCCATCTGAAAAATAAACGCACATGTGCGTCAAATACAGGATTTACGGTATCTCAAAGTCGACTCTTCCTCAGAGAGGTTTCAGTAAAATGAACGATCCGTCGCTGGAAAACCAATCCAACCCACTCAGAACGTTTTTCAAATTTTACCAACTGTCCCTGATTTCAACATTACTCTTTCTGTTTTTCACACTGCTCCCATTTTTTGTGATCGTGTCTCGAGCCAATAGAGAGCATGATAGGAAGGTAGGGGCTTCCAAACATTATGCTAGCCAGTTGCAGAACTCTTCTTGTGATGAGCCTATTTCTATAGGTCTCGGTATTTTTTGAAGGCTCTAAAATATCCAGATTTGAGTCTTTTCTGAAAATTTTCGTAATGAACACCGCCTGAATAACGAAACCCCTGATTCCAGACATCGGTTTATCCAATCATAGACCATCTCTACAAAGGAACATGTTTCTATTACCTTGCATTGGCTTTACTTTTATTTGTCGATCTTGTCCAACTCATCTCTCAGAATCCGTTTTTATATACATTCAAATGGAGCTTATTCAATCTCATCGCTGCTCATGCTGTTGTTTATTATGTGATACTCTTTTTGTTGGCAAGTCAGAAAATTCTGCTGTTTTTGTTCCAAAACCTAGAAACGTATATGGTCTGGTCAGAGAAACATATGAGAAAAATCCTATTGGCTGTTCATTTATTCTTTCTCGCAAAGTTTATAGTCATGACAGTCGTTTCAACAAATTATGAGTTTTTATACGGATCAAACCATGAATGGAAACTTGTGAGTTCAATTGTTTTATAGTTTTTTCGAAGGTGCTACATACCTGAAATTTTGAAAAAATGTGACGTTCTCAAAGCACTCAGGGAATTTCTGGCAGTCAAACGGCAAATTGCTAGACGATTGGCAAGTTGCTGTTCCAAACGGCAAATTGCCGTCGGTTTTTGACTATTAACGCGTCTAATTGGTAGTAGCAACTTGCCGTTTGACTGCTGCGGAATATGCTTGCCGCTTGTCAGCGGCAAGCATGTAAATTTGCGCGGCAACTTGCCGAAAATTCCCTGAGCAGTCATGTAATTTGTTTCAGCCCGAGATGATTGCTGTCCATGGATTATTTTTCATCACCTCAACATTTTATATACCAATTGTTATTCGCATTCAACGAAAATCACATTTAATGTCCATCCAAAAGAACAGACCGCAGCAGTATATTTTTTATCAAATGGGTTTCACATTTACTGTACAATTGGTGAGTCATTTGAAAATTCCTCTCTTTCACTCTTTACATTTTTCAGTCATGCGAATTCTTCGTGTTTTTTGACACAGAAACTATGTCCTTCCAATCAATAAATGTAAATTTATGGGTTCACTGTTTTTATAAGTACCCTTTTATTCAGGGAGACACATATATTATCTTAGCGTCTCTTGATTTTATATCTACACCAGTTTCAATTCAAGTCTCTTATCTATTGTGCAATCGGCGGAACATGGAAAAATTCAGAGAATTGTGTTCGATGCGAAAGTTTTTGGAAGCTTTGTTTCCGTGTTTGGTGAAGAATCGACAAATTCAGCAGGTCGTTCCTGAGGCTTTTACCGTTGCAACTACTTCCAAAGTTTCCACGATACCGAGAGATTTTTATTGATTTATACGATAATAAAATCAGAAAAAAAACCTGAAATCTGAATAAAAATATACAACAACACTAACAGAAAATGACACCAATAAGCTACCAACTGTTCTCACAAGGGAAGTCCTTTTAGTTCCCACTTTAACTTTTCCTATAAATTTGGGTAGACACATATTCGACCCTGGAGATTCCATTTTCGAAATAAAAATTGGCTAAAAATTCACGTGGGGTGAGTTGTGACCTAATGCATACCTTCTAGCGCATATATCTGGCTTCAAAATAGGTTTTGAGGAGTTCTGAATAGTGAACTAGATTGCCCATGTATAGGCGAACAATTTCTGACCAATTGGTTATCTAATTTTTTTAGGTCAACATCGACCCACTGAAAAAAAAGTAGGTGAGATTTTTATATCATCGGATAGAGCTCGTCGAGTTACATCGAAAAGTCGCTTACCATTTTTCACGAAAATCACTTTTAGGTCACGTTTCGGCGCCTAGAATAGGAAATCTCTGCTCAGAGTGACGTAATCGAAATATTCGTCCTTTGCTTGAGAAACACTCTTCAGAGACTGCCTCCTAGCTTTTGAAGGAAGCATTTTCAGAAAAAGTGATCAACTACAAAGTTGTTCCTCATGTAATTTGTAACAACTTTTCAGTTGACTGTTTTTCAAAGTGATGGATAGCTTTGAAGATATAGGTCACAGAGTGAGAACAACCTATTGGTCAAATTTGACCTAGAAAATATGTTTTACCAATTGGTCAGAAATTGTTCATCTATACATGGGCAACCTTGCTCACTTTTCAGAACTCCTCAAAACCTATTTTAAAACGAGATATTTGCGCCAGAAGGTATGAATTAGGTCACAACTCTCTCCACGTGAATATTTAGCCAATTTTTATTTCGAGAATGGAATCTCCAGGGTCGAATATGTGCCTACTCAAATTTATAGAAAAAGTTAAAGTGGGAACCAAAAGGACTTCCCTTGTCAGACCGATTTCACAAAAACCACCAATACGGTTTGAAGCATGATGAACTTGTCCGGCGGGTGACACATAAAGAGAACAGATTCAGTGAACACAAAGATTTCCAAAAAAAGAGGTACTCGGGGAAGCTGACTCCCATTTCAATATAAAGTATTGAAAAAAGGTGAAAACAGAAACTGGAATGTTGTTTCTCGGCACAGGTGGCCTGATATTTTTAGTTTGCTTCTTGGGAATTGTAGTCCAAACATTCTACATTGCTAAGATCAAATTTTTATTCAAATACTCAACTTGCAATAGTGGAAACTGCGTAATTCATATTTCTATAAGGGTGTACTTCTACTTCAGTACTGTGGAAACAACAAAACAGTGTAAGTCTCAAATAACTTTTGACATTCAGTTTGCTCTTCATTGCTTCCATATTTTTGTGATTACAAAATAAATAAGAAACTTGTATCATCACTGGTGTAGATAGAATATCGAGAATTATCAAATACTCTAGATGTAATTTCTGAAAACAATCTATTTTTCAAATCCTCTCCTCTAATAAAACTAACGTCGAAGAACGCAGATTCCTCAGGGTTAAAGAAAAATGCATTGAGAATATTCGTCTAAACAGAACTAAATTTCGAACGTTTTATAGAATGAACCCACCGTTTTTATAATTACCACAAGCACAGTCTGATAAAGAATATACCGATCTGGAGTGGATTTTTGAAAGGAAGCCAGATGAGAGTGTTTTCGGATACTTATCATAATTGATATGTACAAAGAAGACGATAAAATAAGCAATATATAAAGTATAAAGTATTCATACTGAAAATTTGTTCCTTAAAGGGGGCCTATGCAAATAAAACTTGTTAGAGAGATTTTTATACCATCGGATAGAGCTCAACGAATGAAAACGAATGACATCGAAATTATTTTTCACGCTATTTATTGTCGTTGCTTGAGTTTATATATATTTTGTTGCTGGTGAGAAGGACTTTAAAGAAATCAGCCTATAACTCGAAAAGGATCACTTGAGAAAAAAGATCAACTACAAAGTGTTTCAGAATTAGATTTTTTATATTTTTTAGTTGACAACTTTTTCGCAAAACTCTTAGTTTTTCTGATAAATGCTGCCAAAGTCAATGTTTCCAAGCAACGAGATTTTTTCTCACGCCCGATATCAGGTCAACTTGGATTTTCCGACCATGCCTCCAAGAGGATTTTCGATGTCATTCGTTGAGCTCTATCCGATGGTATAAAAATCTCTGTAGCAAGTTTTTTTTTGCATAGGTCCCCTTTAAATCTGGTTTCAAATAAAAAAAAACTCACTACAGTAGTTGCTACAAAATAATCTTCTTTGAAATCTTCAAAGATTGCTCCGTATGCACACCAAGTTAACTTGATCGTGAAAAATACTGAATAAAGACAACACAGCACTATGTTTGTAGTTTTCTTGTTGAAAACTATGTATCTTTCAGAACTTGGAAAAAAGTAGAGAGCGAATCTTTGCAATGCCATTGAAATAAGAATAACATGATGCACATTGAAAAAGTAAAAATACGCAAAACAAATTAATGTTTGAATTGCGACTAAAATCATTTCCACCACCTGAGGAAGGTTTAGATTAAAAGAAAACATAGTGGAAAAGATCAGAAATATAGGGAAAAATATATAATTGAAGCAAATGACTTTATAGAAATGATTGTTTATTGGGTATAATGCTGTCTGAAATTTTTTATATTTTTCATATTGAATGAAGAGAACAGGTTGGATGTTAATCTGCTTCTGTGTGTTTATGTCTGTCTGTACATCCGCATGTCTAAACGTTCGCTCTTTACCTGCTCATCATGCTTTCGATTCTTCCGGAATACATGTCTATACAAAGGAAACAGAAAGATTTGAAGGAATAGGTAACACGCAAATGACAATAACACATTAACCCAACGAATAGCCAATACAAAGAGAGAAACTACATACCTAACTTCGATCACCATTTTGTGGATTCAATTTTGAAACTGGAGAATGAATTATTCAAACGAGAAACATGTTGAGCAGATGATTTTGTTGACTTTGAACTCTTGATGTTTCGAAAAAAAAACATTCGTCATCTGGTTTGTTCAACCTGCAAACATGTTTTGAAACAACAAATTATGATTTTGAAAAATCATTTTAAAAAACACGGAAAAAATTGGCGAAAAACGGAGAAAAACCCTGTCAACTGGAGTGAAAAATCGATAAAGTGAGGATATCTGGGGTGGGTCAAAAAGAAATATTCATAGCGGGAAATTCCTGGTTTCGCATGTCAATCACGGATCCCCGAATATTTATACGCGCCGTGATTTTTGCGAAGAAATAGTTCAATCGTAGTGGGACCTCAAACAATTTGATGCGCGTCTAAACTGACTCATCTGAGTTGTGAGATTCACTGGGAGTTTCCACATACCCTTCGAACCTGTACAGAAAAAAATCCAAAATAAAAAGGAAAAAGGTTTCGCTCCCGGGTGGGCTCGAACCACCAACCTTTCGGTTAACAGCCGAACGCGCTGCCTATTGCGCCACGGAAGCACGCTGCTCTGTCTTGCACGGTGCCATTAAGAACGTCGTGTTTTCCGACAGGGCGAGAAATGCAAATTGTTGAGAAGAAATGCTCATAGTTGCCGCTGGGACGGGGCAGCTACAAGCAGAAAATGATTTCCCAGCCAGCGTCTTCGAGATTTCAAAATGAGAAAACGAAAATTCAACATGAAATATTTATTTTTATCAAACTTGACAAAATTCACAGATAAAAAATAAATAAATCAATTAAGGTTTGGGAAGCACTTCTTTTTCCAAAACTGAATCTCATCCGCCAACTTCTTTCTGTTATCCTTGTAATCTGTCTCCAAGACTAATTGACCGTTCATCTTATGATGATTTCTGATGTGCTTTCTAACACTTGTTCGATCGTCATGACTATTGAATTTCCGGGGACAGTGTTCACATTCATAGAAGGCGAGGTTCGCATGAGAGCAGGCGTGATTAGTCATAGATCTTGGACGGGTCAAAACGAAATTGCACAGGACACACTGCATATCTGAGTTGTTGGATGCAACTGGGAAGCATTTCTCCTTCAATTTCTCCATCTCCATTTTCAATTCCTTCCGAAAATCCTTGAAGTTTTCCACGTTCACATATCCGTTTTGATCCATATGATTTTTTTCTTCGATGTGGTCTTTGACATCGTTAACGTTGTCCTTACGGAACTTTTGGTGGCAGTTTTCGTATCCGCATTCGAAGAGGACTAGATTCCCGTGCACGTTTATAGCGTGAGATTTTATCGAATAGGCATTGGTGAGAATTTTGGAGCAGAGAGCACATTTGAAAGTTTGTTTTGTAGTCATATCCATTCTTGAAGTCCTATTTGATCGCTGGAAAGCGGATAGTGTTTAGAACGGGCTAGAATTGGAAAAAATGGGATAATTTTTTGAAGGAAAAGTACACTTACCTGGTTATAGGAAAACTGAATCCTCTATTGTACCTTGAGGACGGAAAAAAACGACTCTGAACCACCAAGTTGTTGAGAAGAACTAAAAAAATCAGTCCATTGATTTGAACGAATTGAGAGGGAATGAAAACAAAATGTGAGATTTGGGCGTTGGAGGGTTCCTTATAACGGCTGAAACCGCCATAAAACGCCTGTGCTCAACATCAAAACAATGAATATTCAAATAAGACAATAAAATAATGGTATAGGAATCGAAGGAAACGTGATGATGAAGGATGGTGTATCGTTCTGATATGAGTCATTGAAAATAAACGATCAATGTGATCATTTAGAAGGCTCAAATGACCCGTACTGACCCGTACTGGGACTAGCCCGTACAACGCGATTTGGCCCGGTTCTGCCTGCATATGCTTGATTTGTTTGGCCTATTCATGTTCGAGTAAGCCGTGTTTACCCTGGTTCAATCTACTTGGCCTGCTCAGGCCCAACTTGGGCCGATTCGTCTTTTTTGATCTGCCTAGGCCCGATTTGAATGCAATTCGGTCTTTAGACCTTGTCATTAAACATAAGGTGTAGACAAAGAGATACATTTATTCAGAAGAAATTCAATTTGAAAAAACCAACACATCAATTGAAAAATCTGGGAAAGCACTTCTTTTTCCACAACTGAATCTCCTTCGCCAACTTCTTTCTGTTATCCTTGTAATCGGTCTCCGAGACTAATTGACCTTTCATCTTATGATGATTCCTGATGTGCGTCCTAACACTCGTTCGATCGTCATGGCCATTGAATTTCCGTGGGCAGTGTACACATTCATAGAAGATGAGATTCGCATGTGAGCAGGCATGATTAGTCACGGAGCACCGATTAGATAAAACCATGTTACATAAATCGCATTGAAGTTCAGGTCTAGGTCTTGATACATGTAACGGTTCATCCAACGATTCATCCGATTCTTCTTGCGCCCCCTTCTTAGCCACAGGAAAACACGTCTTCCTCAGTTCTTTGATCTCCTTCTGCCACAAATGTCTGTGATCCATAAAGTTGTTGAGATCCACCCTTCCATCGAGATTCTTGTGAAGAGCATGGATGTGTCTTCTGACCGTCTCTCTACTAATTCCATGAAACTTTCGTTGGCAGTATCCGCATTCAAAAAGTACTAGATTTCCATGAGCAGAACAAGCGTGTGATGACTTCGAATCATTGCGAAGGCATTTAAGACACAGAGCACACTTCACATTTTTCTTCTTTTTCTTTGACTTTCCAGATTCCATAATTCAAATTGAAGCGATCAATAGCTGAAAATCGAGATATTATAACAATTATTCAGAGGAGAGCTCTTTTGAAAGAAGAGAAAATAAAAGCGAATCTTTGAGTAAATAAAGTAGCGGATTGATTTGTTCATTTACCGCCAAAAAAAAGGAAACTATAAAATGTTATGAACTGATGTAAAATCAAAATACAAGTCAATGCAAGAAGAAAGATCCAGAAACATTGATCAGATCTTATGACATGAAGACATACCAACACAATAGAATGATAACACTGAAAACCAAATCATCTCTCTGAAATACATAAAGGAAACTTACATAACAATACAGTCTAAACCTATACAATAGCGTGAGATTCAAATCTGAAAGAACATCGAATAAAGCTATGATGTTGTTGATCAGGTCTGATCTTTTGAACAGTGATGGTACGGCATTAAGGCATGTTGGAACTTTCCACTGTTACATGCCTACAGTATGCGAATGCCCCCGACATTCGCATACTGTACTGTGGAAATAATAAAGTTCCAGCAAGGATTTTTGATCTTTTCTTCCCCGGCAAAAACGCGCACTGTGGCAGGTAGTGGCAAGCGTTTTTGCCGGGGAAGGAAAGATCAAAAATCCTTGCTGGAACTTTATTATTTTCACAATATGCTCTCTGTTCACCATCTGAAAGGGGCGGGGTCTAATAAAAAATGTGTGATAAGGTTGAGCAGTGCTGGGGTACTGCCAAAAAATATCAGTATATTTGGTCAAAGTTTTCCACGGAAATGCGCTAAACGCCTACATCCTCACGCTTCTCCATCAGCATTCCTAGCGTTCAAGAATCCCAAATTCCCAAAAACCTTGTTTTCATTAAAATATTCATTCTTTACTGTTAATATAATTAGAAGTTATACAATTTAAAACGAACATGTAAAACAATAAATACACACTATTATAATCAATTATTATTTATTTCGGGAAGCACTTATCCGTCAACATCTTGATCTTCATTTTCAACTTCTTTCTGTTATCCTTGAAATTGTTCAAATCAACTTTTTTACCTAATTCCTTATGACATTGTTGAATGTGTTTTTTGACAGCTTGTTTTTGATCTCCATTAAACTGGCATCCACAATATCCGCATTCAAACAGAGCAAGATATCCATGCTTACTACAAGCATGGGCTTTTTTCGACGCATTTTTCTTTGAAGTAAGAATTTTGGGACAAAGTGCACATTTAACTGATTCTGTTGAGCTTGTTGAGCCTTCTGATCCATCTTCGGAGCCGTTATACTCTTCATCTTCCTGTTCCATCTGGTCTTCCTGATCCTCCTTCTCCTCCTGTTCCTCCAGAATACCTTCCGACTCTTCAATTTTGAGAGAATACGGAACAGGTCGCTTCACTTTACATGGAGAGACTGCATTGGCTTCTTTCTTAATTTCCAGAAGATCATCCGGCTCCTCAATCTTGCCTTCGTGTCCTTTGAACGGTGGGTTCTCTTTTTTCAAAGGAACCGCCTGTCCAGCTTCAGATGTCACTGGGGTAATAGCATCAGGGACTTCAGTTTTGATTGCATCTTCAGTCGCATGGAGATTCAGTGGAGTTTTGAGCAAAAGTTTCACAGGAACCCGTTTCGCCGAGTGTTCAGAACTCCCTTCTGGTGCCTCACGTTTAACTGGACGTTGCTTTTTCGCCGGAGGAGGCGTTGACGGGTATTCATCCCTCACAAGATCAAGATCTGGGTGGATTGAGGTATTCGAAGTATCTGAGACTCCGTTTGACTCTGTTCCACTCATACTGAGGTCTTCTGGCGTTGTGGAAGATCCTGCAGTGTCTTTCTCCGATTCCATACGTGGAGTAGTCGGTGGCAATGGTGGTTCAACAACAAAATCCGCGAACCTTTTCTTCTTTGAGATTCTAGAAGACTTCCTTGTAGCTTCACTTTGTTTCGCCGGAGTAGCGGTCGATGGGGAATCCATTCTTGCAGGAATAGTCGGCTTCCGGTCGATTGGCACAGGATCAATGGATCTTCTTGAGCTGCTTGCCAGACACATCGCAACTCTCTTAGCCAATTCCTTCCGTTCCACAACGATTTCCGGTGAGTAACTCATGGTCAACTGAAAGAATCGGGTGAAATTCGGACTAAAAGTTCAAATGCTTACGTTAATGGCACCAGTGCGTTTATGATCCTCTCTGTAGTGACATATCAATACGTGCTCTGTTGGGAACATTGCGTGCTTGCATATCTCGCATCTAAAAAAGAGAAACGTTGTATGTATGTCCGGATGTTTATCAATAACTCACTTGTAAGGCATCGATTGAAGATGCTCTTCGGCAATATGGGCCACCAACTTCTCTTTGTAGTTATACACTTCAGTACAGTCCAAACACTTCAGAGGACCACATCGCACCTCATTTGAGCTCATGGTAACCCCAGGAGTGATACCCTCAGGGGAATCTCTGGCTTCTATGCACATTTTCAACTTCTCCTCCAATTCTTTTCGTCGCAATGGTAGATTTGTTGAGTAGCATACGTTGAGCTAAAAAGATCAAAATGAATAAATTTTCCTGATTCCAGACTCACCGTAATATTGCTGGTGGTTTCATGAACCTCTGCGTAGTGCTTGACCAATGCGTATTCTGTTGGAAACTTTCCGTACTTGCATATTCCACATCTGAAATTTTCTTGTGAGTCTGTATGCCCGGATGTCCTCAACTTACCCATATGGAAGCAATTTGATATGCTCCGCAGCAATGTGTGCTTCCAGCTCATTCTCCGACGAGTACACCTCAGATTGTGGACAATCGAGACATTTTAACGGGCGAGACATTGTTGAATATCCGGCTGAAAACGGAGAAGTATAAGAAAAAAAAATTGGAAATGCGGAAAATGAGGAGCACGAAAAATGAGAGACAATAATCGATAATTTGTGCTCGACATGCTAAAAATTGAAGAAAAAAAAATCCGAAAAATGACAGACAAAGAAAAAAAAATTGAAAAAATGAGAGAGAAAAGAAAAGATCAATGAAAAGAAGAGAGGGAGTCTCCTCATTGTTTCGCCGCCTGGGTAGATCAAAAAGAGTGGTGAGCGTGAGGTTTCATTGTCACAGGAACAGTAGATCAAATTTAAAAAACAAACAATTTGTGGAAGTGAGATCGAAAAATCAATATTTGTATTGAAGGCGGACAGAACGGAATACGGTAGTTTTTCGAAACCACATCGGGGTCGGCGACCTTTCGGGCTTCTTAGAGCAATTGGTAGCGCTTCTAGTGAACGAATTTGAGCCAGCAGTAAAGTCGCACATAAAAAAGTTGGAATGTGAAAGGAAAATAACCAAAAAAAAATTGCTCTCGGTTGAGATCTAACCACCAATCTGTTGGATCACACCCAAATTCGCTGCCACTTTTTGCTCACCCCCTCCTCTTTACGGTTGATCCACCAGATAATTTGTCCCGTTTTCAAAACAAAAACCATCAAAATTAAGTTACACATTTATTACGAGGCCTTACTTAACAATTAAATCACAAATAATTAATTAAAAACAATCAATTCTTCATCGGGAAACACTTGTCCTTCAACTTTGTAATCTTGGCTCTTGACTGCTTTCGGAGATCATTGATGTTCCTCATAATGACCTGATCATCCAGCACCTTATGCTTATGTTGAATGTGTCTCTTCACATCGTTAATGTTGTATCCACTGAACGTCTTTTTGCACTTTTTGCATTCATAGAGTATAAAGTTCCCGTGGGTACAGGCGTGAGTGAGTCTTGATCCCGTAGATTTGACGGTCACAGAACAAACAGTGCATGTGAAACACCTCGTTTTTTTCTTCGCCACCACAAAATCCTCGTCACCGTCGTCTTCTGAATTGCGCTCCTCCTCTAACTCTTCCTGATCTTCTGGCACTTCCTCCGGATCATCCTCTGGTTTTTGCTCGTAGTCTTGGCCCTGAACGTGGTCCTGAACGTAGTCTTGAACGTCTTCCGGTTCCTCAACTTTCAGGGGAGATGAAACAGGAGGCCATCCGGCACCATAAACGGTCCTGGCAATTGTTGAAGGTCCAGCAGAATTCCGATTCATTCCATAGTTTGATGATGGATATTCGGACTTCACAAGATCAAGATTCGGGTGCATTGAGATATTCGATCGTACTGGACTTTCTGCAGTCATATCGATATCCTGTTCACTTATAGTACGGTTTCTCGGAGCCGTCAAAGGTCCAGAAGCATTTCCTGGTCTTGCAGCGCTCAAAGTCCGCTTGGCAGATCTTTCAGATGGCACTTCTGATCCTTGACGTTTGCCTGAACGCTGTCCTTTAGCTGGAGAAGTCGGTGCAGTTTCTGGTTCGGCAATAAAATCCGCAAAGACTTTCTTCTTTGAGACTCTTGAAGACTTTCTCGGAGCATCATTTCTCACTGGAGATAGATTTGGAGTTGATTCCATGGCAGACGATGTTCTTCTAGTTGGGACAGGTGTACTGGAATCAGAAACTCGAGGTTCAGATCTTGGGACAGTTGAGGTGCCTGGTAGTTTTCTGGCAGCAGCAGTTGATGTTTTGCTAGCTGGGACAGGTGTGCGTTCTGAACTGCTTGGTAGTTGTCCAGGAGATGCTCCAACAGATGATACGGGGGAACTGGCTCCAGGTACTTCATGGTCAAAATCATGGACTTCTGGTGTTGGACTACTCGCCGAGGTCATTGACTCCACAGTTGCTTCTGCAGAAAGATCCACCAAATCTCGATTCTCTGACTCTCGCCCGGCATCTTTAACTGGGCTAATGTTCAATGGTGACTCAACTCTTTGTGGGGCCACCTCAGCAGGACGACTACTAATACAATCTTCAGATCCAAAACCAAGGCACATATCCATTCTCTTTGCCAGTTCCTTTCTTTCCATAACGACTTCCGGTGTGCAACGCATGATCAGCTTTAAATAACTAGTTAGCACTTGTCTTATTTGCTATTCGAACTCACATTAAATTCACCAGATTTTTTATGATCTTCACGATAGTGGCATCTGACCATATACTCTGTTGGGAACATTGCATGCTTGCATATCTCGCATCTAAAACATAGAGAGTGTTGTCTGTTTGTCCAGGTGAAACTCACTTATAAGGGAACGACTTCAAATGAACATCGGCAATGTGTGCCTCTAGTTTCTCTCTGGAGTGATACACTTCTGATTCAGGGCAGTATAAGCACTTGCCAGGGTTGCATGGGGTCTCATCTGAAATTTGGGTTTAAAATAGTTAATATGGTGTAGGTGCAGCGTTAGCGGATTATTTATGCGGTTTTTCATGAACAAAAAATTGTCTACCAAATGAATGTATGTTTGTTAACGAATAACCGCATTACAGTTACTGTCGGACTTCTATGACTAAGCAAACTATTTTCTTTTTCTTTTAAGAAAGTACCACCACTTCTAAAAAATTCCAAAAGATGCTGCTCATTGGCTCAGGGCAATAAAAATCTCACCAATTGTAATCTCCACCTTTGGCGGGGGATCTCCTGTCTCCGGCAACTTGCTGGCCTCAATACACTTGTCCAGTTTCTTTGCTAGTTCTTTTCGTTGCGTGGGAAGTTCTCGTGAGCCGTGAAACACTGACTGGAAATCAATAAATGTGAATTGGGTGGACCTATATTTATGCCTCACCGTAATGTTGCTGATGTTCCCATGAACCTCGGAGTGATGATTGAACAATGCGCTTTCCGTGGGAAACCTTCCGTACTTGCACACTCCACAACTGAAATAATGGAAATTATGGAATGTCTGTCTGTATATCCGGATGTCCATCTTCTGCCTACTCTTTTAATCACTATCAGTTATTCAAAAAAAAACCAACCCATATGGAAGCATTTTGATATGAACTGCAGCGATGTGTGCTTCCAAATCATTTTCCGACGAGTACGCCTCAGATTCCAGACAATCGAGACATTTGAGCGGGCGATCCTCCATTGTTGGTTGTTCAGCTGAAAATTATACTTTAAAAAGGACTTTGATAATCATTGGACACAAAGAGGAAATCAGGGAAAAACGAGGGAAAATGCCCGAGAATAAAAAGGACGACCAAAAATCGATAGAGTGGTCAGCAATGTTGGGTGTCTGTTGGTGAGTGTGGGTGAGTGAGGAGAGGCGTATTGGAAAGGTCACAACGACAATGATGATGACGTAAGCATAGGGAATAGAGAGAGGGTGTAGTGTCGAGTGGAACACCTGTCACTCATTGGTGTGTTTACGAGATGATGAATTCGTTTTGCAAGATAGTCTTTTGGGGACAGTGATTTTGAAGAGGGGTGATTGCAGACTTGACATTATGGCTTACCACAACTGAATTTTTGAGTTAGTTCAGATTCTAGAGAGTTTAAAATGAAACAGATAAGATTCTTCAGTCTCGATTTTGAGACTTCTAGACTCTACAAGTCATAATGATTTCGCGGTACTATGAAACTCCATCGCGAATTTTTTTTTAAATTTTGTGCGTGTCCACCAAAGCTAAAACTCCTTTTTTTATATGAAAAACTTCTCGTACAACTATTCTTCCGGCAGATAGGACTCTAAACATCCGCATGCCAACGGTACTATCAGTTTTTTGCCCGTTTGTTCTGAAATAACAGGGCTTTTCAAAAAGTAAACGGATTTATTACAAAAACCAAAAACCAAAGCAGATAAAAATATAAAAAACAGTTATTTCTTTGGGAAGCACTTGTCCCTCAACTCCAATATCTTGGCCCTCATCGCCTTCCTGTGATCCTTGATGTTTTTCTGAACATCTTTCTTATTCTTGATATTATGCATTGTCTTCATGTGTCTTTGGACATCATTTATAGGATATCCAGTGAACTTTCTGTTGCATACTTTGCATTCGAAGAGAGTGAACTGTTCGTGGACACAAGCATGAGGAATTTTTGATCCAAGACACGTGAGTGTCATAGAGCAGAGACTACATGTCAAATTGTGTCCTAAGCAACTTTTTCTTTTGCCGGAGTCGTCTGGAACATTTTCTTCGTCTTCATCTTCTGAATCCTCCTCCTCTTCTTCTTGATCTACCTGCTCCTCGTGGTCTTGATCACTATCCTCAGCTTCTTCGGGTTCTTCAATTTTCAAAGGGAACGGAACAGGCCACCCAGCATCACGGACCGTCATGGAACTTGATGAAGTTCCAACGGAATCTTCAACCTTGATTTGGCTCATTTCAATGCTTGATGACGGGTATTCAGACTTCACAGACTCTAGTTCTTCTAATTTGATGTCTGGATCCACCGGTGAAGCAGCAGGAGCTTCATTTTTGACTTGAGATATTTTTGGCTCTACAGGAACCCGTTTTGCTGGCCCTCCAGATGACCTTTCCGTTGCCCCACGTTTGAGTGGACCCTGGACTGTTCGTGAAGGTTGAACTCTGTTTGAGTTCCCATGTGCCACAGCCAATCCTGCTCTAGTAGACCTGCTTACTGTAGACACTGCAGGATCGGTAGAACGATTTGGTTCCGTATCAACTGGAGCAATTCCGGGTGCAGTTGTTTCTTGACTACTCGCCATACACATTTCCAGTCTTCTCGCCAATTCCTTTCGTTCCTCGGCGATCTCCGGTGAGTATTGCATGAGGATCTGCATATAAATCGTTGAGAACTGTTAATTCTATTATATCAGCTCACTTTGAACTCGTATGATTTGTGATCCTCATGGTGATGGAGTCTGAGTATGTGCTCAGTCGGAAACATTGTGTGCTTGCATGTCTCGCATCTAAAAAAATGTCGTACGTGTATCCGGATGTCCACTAAAAACTCACTCATACGGCAACGAGTTCAAATGAACATCGGCAATGTGCGCTTCCAACTTCTCCTTGGAGAGATACTCTTCCGTACAATCCAAACACTTCACTGGACTACATGTCGTCTCATTCAAATATCCATTGATATCACTCTCCGTTCTTGGAGTAGTACTTCCAGGGGAGTTACTAGCATCGATGGACGCTCTCAACTTCTTCTCCAATTCTTTTCGTTGAGAACGAAGTGTATTTGAGTAGCTTACGCTCATCTGAAAAATTGATTTTAGTTTGTCACCCACTGACTGCAAGCTTACCGTAAAACTGTTCGTGTTCCCATGAACTTCGGAGTAATGGTTAGCCAGTGCATATTCTGTCGGCAACTTTCCATACTTACACAGTTGGCAACTGCATTATTCGATTGGAGGGTTTCAGAAACTAGCAGAATTGATCACTAACCTGTATGGGAACATTTTGATATGAACTGCAGCAATATGTGCTTTTAGTTCTTCCTCCGACGGGTAAACCGTAGATTTTGTGCAATCGACACATCTCAGTGAGCTGGTCATTGCTAGATGTTTAGCTGAAAAAAGTCAAACTTGGAAAAGCTCAAAAAAAAACGATGAAAAACAAGAAAATCAGGGGGAACAAAGGAGAATGCGCAAGAAAAAGAGAGCCACCAAAAATCGATGAATGAACAGTGCGTGAGTATGTGGAGGGACGACAGCAAAAGGTCACAAGGATGATGACGTAAAGACGGTAATTAGGTAGCGAGTCGTTGGTGTAGGGTATTCGCGGAATTCGCGGTAGGTCTGCATTCTGACGTGAGATGTTTACAGACTTTATATCATATCTTACGATAACAGATAACTCAGTACTAATGATGAAGTGGAGGGCGGGGTTAATCGGGACCAAACCTCTAATCATAAATTTTTCAGTAAATTCCTCAAGCATCTGCAAGCGAATTGAACTTATAACAACGATCATTCTAAACACTGTGAAAAAAAATAAAGTTCCAGCAAGGAATTTCAAATTTTTTTTCGCGGGCTCAAACGCTTACAATGGCAGGCTGTGGCAAGCGTTTGAGCCCGCGAAAAAAAAAAACTTTCTTTTAAACAAAATCGATGATGATCACGACGGTAGGCTTCACAGACCAAACAGAACTTGCAAAAAATTTAGAACCACCTGCTTTTTGACTCATGTTTTTCAGAGTAGATTTTTTCAAACTAGAAAGCATTCTATTCAAAATACTTGGCTGCGAAATTCGTCTGAATCAAAAAGTTGAAAAAAAATGTATTCATATGAAAATTCAACGATAGAAGAATATCCTCGTTTTGATTTCTTCACAATAGTTGGTGTATTCTCGCTCATCAACCAAGTAATAACACTTTTTTCTATTCAAATCCTATTGATCACTGTTTTTCCGTTTT
Source organism: Caenorhabditis brenneri (assembly GCA_000143925.2). Classification (NCBI taxonomy): domain Eukaryota; kingdom Metazoa; phylum Nematoda; class Chromadorea; order Rhabditida; family Rhabditidae; genus Caenorhabditis; species Caenorhabditis brenneri. The sequence continues at coordinate 18,481 of GL380625.1, forward strand.
TCATAATTGTATCTCGTTCCAACAAAGAAAATGATAAGAAGGTGAGTAAGATTTTTAAGATTTTATTCATAGAATCAAAGCTTCAGACATCAATTTACCCATTGATCAATCATCTATATTATGCAGTTTGTTTCTCTTATGTATTATACCCACTGACTTTAGTTTTCCAATTATTCCGGAATGATTCTCTAATTTTTTATATAGCGCATTCAGTTTTTTTTCAAATTTCCGTAACAATGACCAACGCTCACCATATAATAATTATGCTATCGGCAATCCAAAAGTTTTGTCTATACTTTTTTCAAAACTTTGAATCATATTTGAATCTCTCTAAGAAAGCGGTGTATCGGATTTTATTTTGCATTTATCTGATAGTTCTGGTAAAACATTTGATTTATTTATACATTTCTTGGGACAACGACAGTTCTAATTGTAAACATACATTAATCGACGTTATGACAGTAAGTTTGTTTCTATTTCCATTTTTAAATAAATAAATAATTTTAAATAATTTATTAAAATAACCACCGAAAGTTCAGATTGACCTAGTTATTATAATTGGCTTGCTCACATCTTCATCATTTTTATACATTCCAATACTAATAAGTATTAAAAAGCGGTCTCATTTAATATCAGTTGTGAAGAATCGGCCGGATCTATATGTGTTAATTCAGACAGGCTTGATCATTATTTTAAAAGTTGTGAGTTTGGAAAAAAAAGTATTTAATTCGATTTAGTAGTTTTCTAGGCAACAATAAGATTCTATATCTCTTCTACGTATCGAGATGTTGAAACATTGGAGGACAAAGTAGGCGATCATTTCTCCAAGAGAACATTCAAATCCTGAATATTTACAGACTAATACTTTTGTTCATTTTCGAGAATTGGATAATAATTCAACGCCAGTTCTTATTCAAATTTCTTATTTATTGAGTAGTCAAAAGAATATTGATAAGGTGAAAGAACTTCTTTCCGTTAAGAAGTTTTTCAAATCTTTATTTCCTTGTTGGTTCAAAACCAGTACTGTTCAACCAATCAGTTATATTGATTTAATGGAAACTACTATCAATTCTTGAACTGCTAATAAACTAGGCTAACTGACCATTTGTTTGTAAAAAAAAATTCTTTTTCAATGAAAATGTATCAATTTAAAAAAACCGATATTAAAAAATGCAAAATCAAAATCATGGAAGAATAAAAAAAAAGGTTTCGCTCCCGGGTGGGCTCGAACCACCAAGCTTCCGGTTAACAGCCGAACGCGCTGCCTAAGTAAAGCGCTAAGCCCCAACGGCAGCCCAAGGGAGAACCAACGGCGGACCACCTGCGAGCCGCCGTTGGGCTGCCGTTAAGCTACCCAGAACCAAAATTTAATGCCAATTGAGATAATAATGAACATGTGATAAGTCTTAACATCCTACGCTTCAAAATACAGAGAAATATTCCGAAATTTCTCAGTTTACATCGGTTTACAAATACAATGTTCGTCCGCCATTGAGCCGCCGTTCGTCCACCTGCGGCCGCCAGCTGCCGTTGGCCCGCCATTCGGCAACCTGCGGCCGTTCACCTGCCGTTGTTCCGCCGTTCGCCAACCTGCGGCTGTTCGCCTGCTGTTGGTTCTCCGTTGGCTCGCCGTCGGAAGCACGATAAAGGATAGGTCCCAGTCTTATTAGGAATCGCACAATGTCGAGAAATGAGTAAAAGTTTACTAAAAATAGACAAATATTTATTATTAGTGCTCATTGTACAAATTGCAAAAATACAGTAAAGAATAAAAACAAGATAAACAATTATAGACCTTCCAATGTCTTATTATGCAAATTCACTCTATTATCAGTAATTAATTTCATAGTAGATCTGATGGATGACCACACGGGCACAGTGCTGATCATTCGACAGGGTTCACCAGGGTTAGTGTAGCTTGGATCTCTGGTAGGTAAACGGGAACATTCGCTCCAGTTGTCCCTGGATATTGCATGGGAACATCTTGAAATCCCGGGGGACACAGTGGTCCGACCACAGAATAAACGCCCGGCCGTAATCGAGGTTGATCGTATTGATACATCGGCAGGACTGGTTGTTCCATTGGCATCATTGGGTTCTCTCCTTCGTATCCATTTGGCACATTTGGATAAACATTCTGTTGATACTGCATGGAACTATCTTCATATACTGGAGCATGCGTTGGTCCAACATAATAAGGTTCAATTGGCAGAGATACTTGTTGGGCTGGAAATCCAAAAGACTCATTTTGACCACCAGATGGACCTGGAGGACCATATGGATGCATAGACGAGAATTGCTGTTCCATTGCCATCATTGGATTCTCTGTTTGGTATCCATTTGGATAACCGTTTTGTTGGTACTGCATGGAATCATCTTGATATACTGAAGTATTCGTTGGGTCAACATAAAAAGGTCCCGTCAGCAAAGATAAAATCCCAGAATACTCAGTCCGGTATTCAGGCGGATTCGACGTGCCCGGAAGAAGGCATCTGTCAGTAAAACCTGGAGGGACCAACGGCGATGGTTGAGGTCCTGGAATATTTGTCGTGGCTCCAGTTGTCACATTTGCATGACCGTTTTGTTGATGCCGCATGGAATCACTTTGTGATACTGGTGTAGTCGATGTTCCTGAGTAGTCAGGTCTCGTCGGAATTTCAGAAGACTCAGTCTGAACTTCATGCACATTTGATGAAGAGCCTGATGGTTTCACTTTCACCGTCAAATTCTCTGGTTGAGGTTCTGGAACATTGGCTTCAGTAGTCACGGGAAGATCTGTCTGAGGAGCTGTTGATCCCAATTGCTTCGCTTCCAGGTTCACTTCCATTCCAATTTCCCTCTTACTCATGCATATTTCCACTTTCTTCGCCAGTTCTTCTCGTTCCTTGACGACTTTCGGTGAGAAATTGAAGGTAGTCTGGAAGAATTCTTTCCTTCTGGTCACTCTGATTTTGTAGCTCACCTCAAAGTTCGATTTTCCATGATCATAGTTATAGTGCCGTTTCAATGTGTACTTTGTCGGAAAACATGTGTTCTCGCATAATTCGCATCTGCAATGTTGTCGGTTTGTCCGGATGTCTGTTCTCAACTCTACTCACCTATAAGGCATTGAATGGAGATGGACTGATGCAATGTGTGCTTCAAGCCACTCCTTATTGTTGAACTGTAGTGAGTAGTCCTGACACTTCACACTATCACATGGCGTTAATTCTGAAAGTCTATGATTCTAATGAGTTGACAATTGCTCAGAATATCTTACCTAGTTGACTCTTGTTCCGGTTATCCAACACTTGGCTGACCTCAATGCACCTCTTCAATTTCTCCTTCAATTCGTTCAGTTTATCGGTTTTACAATCGGATTCTTTACAAGCATTGAACTGAAAAATCAATCCTCATCCACTCCAAACTTAGATATTCTCACCGGAATGCCGCTAACGATTTCATGAACATCGGAATAATGTTTCATTAGTGCATATTCCGTTGGTAGCCACATGAACTTGCACAATTGACATCTGAAATATGTCTGTCTGTATATCTGTATGTCCAGATGAAAACTCACTTGTACTGGAACAAATTGAGATGAACTGCAGCTATATGGGCTTCCAATTGTTTCGCGAATCGGTAGAAAGTGGTCGATTGAGGACAATAAAGACATTTTATTAGTTGGGACATTATTAGAGACTTGGCTGAAAAAAAGAAAGGGAAAATCAGGAAAAATATAATTGAAAAAAAGCGAAAAAAATTCAAAAATTGAATGAAAAAGAAAAGAAAAAGGGAGGAAAAAGATCGATAACAAGGCAAAGGGGAGTCTCGAATTTGTTGTTGTGCCATAGGAGTAGATCAAAAACATAGTTGATGATAATTTGATCTATCGCTAAAATTTTTGGTGGAAAAAAATAGAAAAATTGAAATTGATTATTTTAGAATGTATCAATAGTGGAACAAATTCAAAAAAATGAAAAACTTTTTTCAAAAAAGAAGCTAAAAACAAAAAAATTATTCAAGAAAAAACAAGCAAAGAAAAAATAGTAAAAAAAAGTTTCGCTCCCGGGTGGGCTCGAACCACCAACCTTTCGGTTAACAGCCGAACGCGCTGCCTATTGCGCCACGGAAGCACGCCCGTTATGCACACTCAAGACCTATAAAAGATGTGGGAAAGGTAGATCGTCTACTTGACCTATATGAAGACCCAGACGTCCTTGACGAATTGTTTTGCACTGCAGTCATTTTTGAGTGTTTTTGTTTATTATTAGGAACAAAGAATATAAAATTCATGATATCAACTTAAAAAAAAACGATAGGTTAAAAATATCCACACTGTTCCAGAAACGGTCCGTGTACTTGTAACAATGCATCATGAAGCAAGTGTACTTGTAACATCGTTATGAAATCGTAATGGCTCTGTTCTTCCTTCTTTTTTACAGCAAAATATTCTTCTTAATATTTTGATCTTTTGCAATTTCTTAATGTTGTTCTGATTGGACACCAAATATGACACTTGAATCAAAACTGGAATAGACACCATGCTATAAGCATGAATAGTGTAAATGTCAATGCTCTGAAAATATCAATTGGAATATGGTTATGAAAACTGCTCACATCAAATGTAACACCATCTTTGGTCATGTGTAAGTGTAGAACCAAATAATGCAGGAGTGTTATCTGGTATTAAAATAATTTTTGATTTCGAAAAAAAGTTCTGGAAGCTCACAAATTTGGTCACTACAATAGAATAAGTCTGTATCAGAATGTATCTATCGGGTTTCTTTTTTATAACTGACTGTAGATGGGAATGCTTTTTGATGTGTTTTAATATCGGGAGATAGAATAGTGAAGAGGTCATTGTTATTCCAGATAAGACGAGGTGCTCAATCTGAAATAAAACAACTTTGGAAGCGCATGAAACAGTGTGTTGTTGAGTCTATCGATTGAAGTACCTACCACATAGAACCGGGTATAATCGTCATATTCACCAATAAAAATCATATGAATTAAAGCGATTTTGGCATAGTAAGCTACATAAATCAATATCAATATAAAATTGATTCCTCTTCCTTTGTAACTTATTTTAGATTCAATTGATGGATGGAAATATATAAGAAACTTTTGGACAGCCAATAAAGAAAGAATAATCTCGTGGACATCGAAAAGTGCATAGAAAATGTCTTTCACTGTTTCACAAAAAACTGTGTCTATCCAAAAAACAATACTTGGGAATTGATTATTCGTAAGGATTTCGAACCAATCACAACAATAAAAAACAGAAACGTAAATATAAGAAATCAATATTGTTCTATAGAAATGATTGATGATTGGGAATATTGCAATCTAAAATGTTTTACAATGTTATGGCTTGCTCACAACACAAAATCCCCCAGTACGTTGGGCGTGGAATAGGCTCTTCACATGGGCAAAAAAAAAAAACTGCGGGCACCCGTTACCCGCCCGGACAAACTTTCGCCCTCACGATTAACCAAACGGGCGGGCGCGGGTGGAAAAAATTTCACCCAGATGGAGACCCTAGTGTGGAGTTTTGCAACGATAAGTCATCGGTGCTCCCCGTATTAGAACAAGCCGGGTTTGAACCAGCTTGAGCTGTACCAAAATATAGCAGGTTTAATCACGGCGAACGGGCTCAATCCATCCAAACCGGCCGGATCAAATTGAACGGAATCAAAGCGGGACAAATCCGTTCGATTTCCAATATATTTCTCATGGCACTATGATAATTACCTTCTGTTCTTTCTCCCGATTAGATCTATGAACATAAATATAAAATGGTGGTGTTAGAAAATATAAAGCAGAGTATAGAAAAGTTGTTATATAGATGTTGACTAGATACCACGCGAAAATGATGTCGATCAATGCCACTAGAAATGGGTTCATACTTTCTAGACGGAAGTATACAATTGAAAAATGAAAACGACGGAAAGATTCGATATAATTTCCGCAGGTGGTTTTTTTTATCCTGACGAAACATTTCTCTGTTGCCACGGAGATTCAAGCAACGGTTGTGTTGTTAGTCTTCTCAATTAATTCTCCTGTTGGCTCAACTCGTTGACTTCGAAATAGACAGGACAGAATAACATCGGTGAACTTTTCGACAGAACAATATTTCCTATTCGTTCATTAGCGTATCTTATGTAAAGAAAAAGCTTGATTACTAGTTCCATGTTCGCAAATTGGGTTTGAACTGAATGATTTTGCTTGTTGAGGTACAAAAATTACGTTGGCTGTGGACAGGTGATTTTTTTTTTTTTGAATTTCAGAGAAAAAGTTGGAAAGGCTAAGGCTCGGTTTTCGATCGGTTCATTGTTTTGTAGTTTTGTGCTGAAAGTGGCAAGAGAGAATAGTGTTGTGTTTCAAAAATCAAAGCAAGGACGCGAATTCCTATAGGATGACTCCTAAAAAGTTAGATCATCATCAATCCTTAAAAAAAACTTATATCTTTTTGAATTTTTATTACAAACTCATGTTATGAAATTAGTCGTTGACTCCATCCTAATCGTTGTTTCCGGCTCAACTTGATGAGTTCTGCACAAACAAAATAACAGATTATTGAAGACTTTTCCTAGCGATACTGATTTTTTCAACACTTCCAAATTCCTCTTATTACATATCAAATATGATAACTGAACCAGGACAGGTGTGGATAATAAACTGGTAAACTGAAGATACAACACTACTTCGTCCTGAAGAAAAAGCAAAAAATTCAAAATTCCGCTGGAAAAAGCTCACATTGATCAAAAGCTCTCCGTATTTGTACAAAGAAAATGAGATAAAATTGAAGATGTTGGACTGTAATTTGAAATTGGAAACTGGTTGTTAGGTCTAAGCTCACAGATTTGACTATAAAAATAAGCATTGACTGGCAAAGAATATATTGATGAGGTCGATTTTTTCGAATGGAGGATAAATGAGAGTTCCGTCGGAGGCTAAGGATGATAGGGATGTAGAGTAAGGTGGAGGATAATAAGAGACCATGGGTGCTAAGTTCATCAAACTGGAATAATTGAATATTGATATCAGGACAAACCGACAGATATAAACTTACCCATGACATATTCATGAAGAAATTATGAACTTTTTGATCTCTCCAAACAAAAAAATAAATTATATAAATCACAGAAGTTTTTAAATAAAACAAAAAATAAATCAGATAAACTACTCTTATCACATTCTTCCCTTTCAAATTAATAAATCTATCGAAACTTGGAAAAAAGTACAGTAAGAATCTTTGAATCGCCAATAGACTCAAAATTAGGTGATGAACTTTGAAAAATACGGCAAAATAGTCATTGAAAATTGTGCAAAATCTGTCATAGATTGGGAATATCTGTGGGAAGGAGTCAAGACAAAGTCGAACGACTATTTGACTGATAATGTATGAAGTGATAACCGTATAGTTGAGCCATGTGGCATTATAGAAGTGGTTAATGATAGGGTAAACAGCAGTCTGAAAAAATTTTGAAATACCTAAAGTTTTCGTGTTTTATCTTCAGAAGTGCACTAACCCCTCTTTCATTCTCCCGATTTTTTCGGAACACATAAATGTAAACTGGAAAAATAAGGATATAAATAACACACATAAACAGGTTGGAAATAGTTTCATTAGTTTTCCGGAAAAAGATGAACAGCCCCAGTGCTTGTCTAACGTAGCTTGTTGAATTGTTGTCCATGAAAAAGTAAATTTTTGATAATAATGTTTAGAGAATGTGAAGCGTTAGTTGAAAAGAAGAGCAGGTGGTTTTATTGAATTTTAGGAAAAGTTGGTTACTGATCGGGTCAAATGTCATTGGTCGGGTCAAAGGGACGTTCAATCGAAAAGATTAGTAGCTGAAAAATTTTCAACAAATTTTCAACAAAATGAACATTAATTAAGATGACATATTGGGAAACTTCCAATAATCTCATACCAGATTCTTTTGCCGATCCGAAGCTTCAGTCAATCATACTCTCCATTGGTTCCAATGGAAGTTCTGATGTTATTTGCATCTAAACACTCAATCCCGGATGGATAGTTGATCATGTTTCAAGAATCAGTTTCACAGATAACACCAAAAGTTGAGAACATATCGAAACGTTCCGACCCATTGGCAACTCACTGTATTTGGTTTTTTTTGGAAACTTTTTTTGGGTTTCCCGAAAACAAAAAGAATCAATGATGAATTATCTCAAATATTAATTATTTCCAATCAAGATCATCACAGAAAAAAAAATTTAGAGAACACTGAGCTCGACTCCTTGTTGATGTGGATCAACATGGACACCTGGTGGGAGCTTCTCTGGCTTCACAGTCGTCAATGGTTCGTAATCATAGACTCCCTCGTCAGCCTTGGAGACCTTCTTGATTACAATCGATCCCGGAGCTTTGAAGAAGTAGTTGGAGGATGGAATCTTCTTTCCTTTCTGAAAAAATCAATTTTAAAGGTTTTTTGGCAGCGACATTATATTTGTTAGCAACTATTATTCGGATTGTTTCAAGAAAAAAATGACAGTAAAAAGTTTGTTTGTGGCAACACTCTTTGAGAGCCTAACAAAGGATTAGTCCACTATTAATTGCTCACAACCTTGTCAAATGTCCCACAAAAACTCACCGAGTCAACCCAGGTTCCCTTATTTGGTCCAGACAAATTCCAAACTTGAGTTCCTCCACTCTTCAATTTGCGCGTGATTGATTTGATATCTCCGAATCGAGAAACTTCTATATTGACATCTTTAGATCCATTTGGAACTCCTATTCCAAGATTGAAAGCGTAAGCAAAAGAAATAACAACGACTAGAAGGATAAGGGTCTTCATGTTTCGTGGGAGTTTCAAAGAAAAAGGTTAAGTGGAGGGGTTATATAGGTGGTCCAAACCAGGAAGTATTGAGAGAGGAATCTGCGAAAAACTATGCAACCTTGATCGTGACCACCGTGTCCTTATCTACTCTTTGGT
>GL380626.1:0-16461 GCA_000143925.2 Caenorhabditis brenneri
AAAAACTACTCACACCAAAAACTCTACGTATTGTCCTGCCAATCAATCAAACCGTAAATGCTGTCAAAAACCTCGCGTCGCAAATTCCTCCCAGCTGAATACGTTTGGTATTCACCATCCATTGAACGTAGTATTCGATAAGTTTCTACGAATTCCTTATAACTCAAGCCAGGATTTGACAAAAGACGCTCCAAAGATGAAGATTCCGTATATTTCGAATTGATTTCTTCCAGTTTCTTATAGAATGGAAGTATTTTGTCTCTAATTCCTTCGATTCTCTTCTTCTCTGGATGTCTTTCATGCCATACGAGAAAATTCAAATTATCCTGGTGAAGTACAAATGTTGCGAGCATTCCATCCGATTTTCTAACAATATCGATTCCTCTCGAGCAGTCGATTCTTCTCACTTCATTATTTTCATTGAGGTATAAATAATTCTTCTCTCTTTCCTTAGGTCTCCATTTATGCCCCTCTAATCCGTCCAACTCCAGAATATCCAGTCGATCCTCCCATCCAAATTGAATCCTTTCAATTTTGGACTTAGGTCTCTCCATCCAGCTTTTTCCGAATGCTTCAAAATCCTTCCAGCCAAAAAAGTGATCTTGTATCACTCCAGTTCTGACATCCAACTGGACAAGGAGCTCTCTTGACATCCATTTTGCATTTGCCAAATGGAGATCGTCCACTTCAAGTGCCTGAAACAACAAAGTAATTGTTAAAAAATGAGCTCTCTTTGAGTTTCTCACCTGCATAATTGGATACTCATCGTCGGTCTCCGGCTCCACAGACAATTTCTTCTGTATTGTCACCTTATCGAAAACCTGTTTCAACATTTTTTTCAGCATTATTGATCCATAAACTGTTAGAGACTGAAGTTGATGGAACTCTTGATTGGCAAATAACCCAGCGAAATCTGAGCTGAACGCCACGGAAAACTCTAATTCAATAGGACCGGGGAAGATGTTACAAATGTGCTTAATTACTTCGATGGCTCCTCGTTGGACATCCGGGTAGGATACAGTGATGGTATCTAGTTCCACATAGCTGTGACGTACTTTTTGGCTAAAATTAAAGTAAATAGGTTTACAATTACTTCTTTATGTCTCTCACCAATTCTCAAATAGCACATTTCCGATTTTTCGCTTTTCTGTTAGTTCTGATAATTCAGTTTTATCTGTGAAATCCCAAATAAGAATTCTTCTTTCTTTCACATATTCCACTTGAATTGATGTTAAGTTCGTTGTTAATACAATGGAATGGCGTTTCGCTGCCGTTCTGGTATACTTTATCATTTGGGTCATTCGTTTCGAACATAGTGAAATGTCGAATCTGAAAAACTTTGGTCAAATTCATTTCTCATCATAATTTCTTAACTCACAGATCTCCAGAATCGAAGAATCCAAAAATTATGCGACGTGGCACCGCCGGAAGGCTGATGAGTGGGAATCCTACGTAGTCAGGGTCCATTGAAAAGAAAATGCAAACGGAATGAACTCGTGACACTCGGGTGGTCCTCCGAATCAATAGAACGAGAACATGTTGAAAAGAAGGAGGACTCAGAGAACGGAATAACTTATATAAAGATAGAAACGGAACGGAAGAGGAGGGGGGAGGAGGAGGATGGGGAAGTGGTTAGGAGGAGGACTACTTTGTGGTCATGTTGCGAACAAACACACTAATAATGCATTGCGAAAATTACGGAGAACAGGGTTTTTATCCGTAGGATTTCACTATTGGTAAGGTGTTGAGAAAGAAAAGTTCACTTCATGAATAATATTTATTTGGAATCAACTGACAAAATATACAAAAAATAATGTTTGAAGCTCTGCATTTTACATAGCAAAGGCGTGGCAGTTGTGCTCATTTTTTCTAGCTCCACAGTAGGCAGTATCGGCGCGGACAGTGAAGACAAATGGATTCTGGAAGGATTCTATTTTTGAAAAACATAAACTATTAAAATGAAGAGTCACCTCTGAGCAAACAACAACAAATCTGTTGAGTTGACGGGCTTCCAATGCTCCATTGACGGCTTTCGAAGAATCAACAGCGGTTGTTTGCATGTTCTGAACTTTTTATGAATTGAGATCTTCTTCAGAAACTTTAGGTACCTCTAAAATAATCTTCTTCAACTCTGGATTATTACACATCACATCATCATCTCCAGCGGCAACTCCGAAGAATGTTGGCTTCTCCGGAAGAGATCTCTTCTTTCTTCCACCACATCCACAAGATGATGGTGGTGGAGGAGCTCCGCATCCACATCCACCACCTCCTCCACCCATCATTCCGAATAGTCCTGGACAGGCAGCACAGATAGAGATGAGACAGAGAAGTACAAGGATGGAAGATTGCATTGTAGACCGAGGCGATGTTTCAATGAACCAGAATTCTCTATATATATACTGTCTCTTCTCAGGAACTAATTACACTAATCATAGTTTTTTGGGGGTCTTTTTTTCAAAAACTTCAAGTGTCGATGCTGATGTAATAGGTATTAACATAAATTACACCGCAACATTTCAGGAACAGAAGCAGAGAGGGAAATTTGTGTGACGTAGAAGGTGTTGTTTACCTGGGAGGGAATGTGAAATTTGAAGAAGAAGTTTATCTGGTTCGATCTATAACGGAAAAAAAGGATCTAGATTCAGGGAAGATTGGTGTAATACTTCTGGGTAATCTCTAATAGAGTGGCATTTCAAAAAATAACTTGGTGGTGAAAAAGACATCAAATCTGGTTGTTTGCTTCATAATAACCACTTGCCGCGTGTCCACTCTTTGACAAATTCGGAGCCTGATATGATTATTTTCTCTTGACTTACTTATTTTTTTCTACTTCTCATTCTTCTCCCTCATGACTATGAAAGTATCCTTTGACACCCCATATTGGCTTATCAATTTTTATCATTCTATCACCCTCATCTCTATTTTTATTAACTCTCTGGGTATATATCTGATCAGATTTCAAAGTGGAAAAATTGACAGCTTCAAGTATTTTTTGCTATGGTTTACGGTGAACATTCAAATGAAAAATCCAAAAAAAAAGAATAAAGTTCAGATCTGCAACCTACTCAGCGACTTTTTCATGTTCTTCCTGACCCAACCAATTCCATTACTTCCGATCTGGGCGGGTTACATCCATGGTCCTATCCTAACAGTTTTCAAAATCGGAACTCATTTAGCATCAGTTATTGGAAGTGTTATTCTTGGACAACAAGCGGCTGCTTTGACCCTGTGTTTTGTCAGAAAATATCAGGCAATATCGAGAATCGATTCTCAGAATGAAGTTAAAGATCACTGGTTGTTATGTGTCGGGCTATTAGGACAAGTGCTGATTGGGCTCTGGGTGACACTCTACTTCTTCTCGGGAATTGATAGAGCAACTTCTTTGTTGCACATTAAACAGGTGTTGCAATGTGCAATGAAAAATAAACCCTCCAATAAAGTATTTTGTTCAGAATTACACAGAGTATTACGAGAAGTTTCTCGAGCTAGAAGATTTCCAACTGTATCTCTCCAACGAAATCACTATTTGGTTCATTGCATCTGCGGGTCTTATGGTTGTAATTTTCACTGCTATAATTATATTTTCAACTGTCAAAATGCTGAAACTGTTGAAAAATCTAGAAAACCAAGTATCCCAAGTTCACTTGAAGAAACACAAGTCTGCAGTGAGCAGTCTAATTGCTCAACTGATGACTACTCCAATTGCTTTTCTGCCACCAGTGGCCAGTGGATTTTTGTTGTGCTCATTTGATTTTGAGCATATTCAAGGTGAGGAGGAAACTTTCAGTCACAAATTCATTCATCAAAGCAATCTTCAAAGTTTTTTAGTGACAAGTTGGATTCTACTAGCGATGACGTCCTGTCATGGAACAATCAATTGTTTGGTGATGATTATGACATGCCCACCTTATCGAAGTTTTGTCAAGACAATGATAATTCTCGAGAGATGTCCAGGAAGTGTCAATTAAGTGCTTTTTTGATAAGAATATTCAACATGAATTAAACTTTGATTCGGCTTCTTTATGTAAAGTTATATTTTTAGTGAATTTGACAAAATATACAAATAAGAAGTGTGAATAGCATTAGGCATTACATAGTGAAAGCATGACAATTGTGCTCATTCTTTCTGGCTCCACAGTAGGCAGTATCGGCTCGGACAGTGAAGACAAATGGGTTCTGGAATCATTATATTTTTGAAAACCCTGAACTTATGGTAAAGAGTCACCTCAGAGCAAACCACGACGAATCTGTTGAGTTGGCGGCTCTCCAATGCTCCATTGACTGCTTTTGAGGAATCAACAGCGGTGGTTTGCATGTTCTGAAACTATCTTGTTCTGGGAACGTTCCCTGACACCGGTTTACCTCTAAAATGATTTTCTTCAACTCTGGACTATTGCACATCACATCATCATCTCCAGCAGCAACCCCGAAGAATGTAGGTTTCTCCGGAAGGGATCTCTTCTTTCTACCACCACATCCACAAGATGATGGTGGCGGTGGAGCTCCACATCCACATCCACCACCTCCTCCACCCATCATTCCGAATAGTCCTGGACAGGCGGCACAAACGGAAATGAGGCAGAGAACTACAAGGATGGAAGATTGCATTGTAGGAAACGACAGTGGAATGATGCTTTCATGATCCTAAGGTCCCTTTTATATGGCATTTCCTGAGAATGTTTGGGATTGACAGTTTTACTACGGTTGTGGAAAAAGTTGAAGAACTTTCACAGTTTGAGAGAAATGTAACAAATTTCCAGTGTAACAAACGAATCATAAACCAAGAAAAACATTTTCATATTATGTAGGGAACACTACTAGACAGGTGTTCTTCGGCCAATTCACTCCCATCTGATCCGATCGTTCTTCGATTAGCAAGCGAACAAACAAAACTGAAAGAAAAAGAGAAATGTCTCTATTAGGAGGGCACTCAAAAAAAAACTAGATGATTTTCCCAAAAATTAATATTTTCGGAATGTTCGCATCGATCAAATAACCTCCGCATAAAAACAGAATAATCTAAATTCATATTCATACCGCATCCTATGAAAAACCAATGAGCAGAAAACATTTTTTATGACTTGCCATTCTCCATTTCTTTTTTTTTCTCTATATTTTCTGTTTTGCCAATCATCAAACCTGAAATTGAATCCCTTTGTTTTTCACTCATTTCGTTTCAGTTTTCAAATTTTTCATATTTTTTTCCAAGTGTTGCTTCCTCAAAAATTTCATTCTTTGATTCTTCTCATGAAAATACAAGGAAATAAAAATAACGATACGCCTCTTTCTTTTTCTTATCAAAAAAAAAATCATCATCACAAAAGAACAATTTTCAATGAAACGCAAAAATAGTTTTGAGCTGATAAGAGTTTTTATTATTTTATGACGATTTTCGTAAAACAATTTTAAAGTTTTCCAACTTGAAAGTGGTTTTTGATCAAAGAACATTCTGTTGAATGGGATATTGTGCAACATTTCAAAGTATTAGAAATGTTGATCTGTTGGTCTCTCATCCTTCTATCTCTCGTAGAAAATGACAAACTTTGCGGTTGAATTAGTATTCAGTTCACTCACGGAGAGGAATCTTTGAGGTTTGTAGGGAATTATAGCTGGTATATAATTTGAACATTTTCCTTGTTTTGCTAAGGTTTCGGAAGTAACCAAAGAGGTTTTTCATTGCAAAAATTTTTATTCTTGATCTTTTTTGATCATTCATCTAGAGGGGAAATTTACACATCGAATGGGTCAGTTTTTCCATAATTTTCCGTTTTGTAATGGGTTTCTTGATGTTGGTTCAAACACCAAGCTTCAAAATCAGCAAATCCTTTTTCCCGTTACTCTAGATGCCTAATAACACCAAGATGATAATTCGGGAATCTTAGAAATTATAATCCGGCAGCCTGCTAAGATGGTCCGTGTAATAGTGCACCTGCGCACCAAATGGTGCATCTATTCACCAGAAGCAAATGCGCTCTATTGTGGACAGGTAGAATTTGAATAGGTGCCGTACTGCTGTGTGCTCTGCTTTTTTGTTTTACTTCTCAAAGATTTCTTTACCTCAAAATTGGCAAAAAAGACAGATTATCTTATCGAGCATTATCTTATCTTTACATGTTTTTCATGTTATTCAGAACACCGATTATATCCCTCATACAAAATACATGAAGGTCAAAACAACACTAATCCGTATTTAATGGTTCATTTCCCTTCCCTGTTTCCAATTTGTTTCAATTCCAATCTCTTTTTTATCCTGCGTATCTTTCTCTCCTCTATTTGATTTTCTGTCAACACAGACACAAACACTTTTTTCCATTTCGTCTTTTCTTTTAGCACTGTTCATTTGCCGACAAACACTTTTTGCTGAGAAAAAATGGTCGAATTCGAGACGATTGTGAATCCGCCACAGGAAGTTTTTGAGCAAATTGTGAAATTGGTGAGCGAACTATAATAGAATTGCATGTAGTGATTGTTTTAGACCAGTGAAACTGAGGATTGGGCATTTCAACTCAATGACTACAACTTCTGGTCGTCCAACTTTGACCAATTCTGGTTGGTGACAGTTGTGGAGAAGGGGACTCTCAATCTTGTTGCCTCCGTCTCCTTGGCTCGATGGGATGGCGAAGACGGACCACTTTTCTCAGTTGGAATGTACTATGTGGTTCAAAAGTACCGTGGAACCGGATTAGGAAAACCAATTTTCCAGAAAGTCATGGATATTGCTGGAGATAATAATTGCACATTGACTGGAGGTTGGTTTTTATTGGAATATTCGGATGCAAAAAAGCGTTTCAGTTGTCAAAATGAGTGGAAAGTATGCGAAGGATTTTGGATTCGACAAATGTCCACCACATTGGCATTTGTTCAGTTCTCTCAAACTAGCGGACTTTGTCATTCCAGAGAAGGTGTCGGACAATTATACCACCAAGGTAACAGATACAATTCTAGCTTCCGGAACAAAGAAAATAATATTTCCAGAAATGGTCCGATGTGGACTATGATGCTCTAACTGCCTACGACAGAACCATTTGCACCAGAGATCGCAAGAAACTCATGACTCCATGGTTCAATTTGAAGGACACTTTTTCTAGGGTGGGTTTTAAAAACTCTGATATTGGATGATTTGAAAACAACTCAACAACTAAAAAAGAGCATTTTCAGGTCGTCCTTGACCAATCCGGAAACATCGTCGGCTACGGAACCATCCGTCTCGTCACCAAGAACCGTCTCAGTCCTGCTCCTTTCTACGCTGACAACATTGAAGCTGCCGAGGTGCTCCTCAAAGATCTTCTCGAAATGGTGCCTAACTGGCAATCCTACACTAGTTTCGGATTCCTGTACCCAGAGTGCAACAAGGATCCATTGACGTAAGTTAACAAAGATACAGATGAGAATCCAAAGCGAGTGTTTAGGCTTCTGGAGAAGTTTGCCAAGAGCAAAGAGTCAGTCTCCACAGGAGTGTTCATCAGAAGTCAGTTCACTAAGAAATTGATTCCAACTCCGGATCACAAGGTGTATGGATTGGCTGATTGTGCTCATCAATATGTGTAGATTTTTATAAGTAATGTGTTTTTTTCAATGAAGTGAATTGTTTTCACAGAATTGAATTTTTCTCAGCCAGAAAAAGTTATCTTAATTGAATTTATGATTGGACAAAATATACAAATAAAAAAACATTTGAAGCTTTGCATTTTACATAGCAAATGCATGGCAGTTATGTTCGTTCTTTCTGGCTCCACAGTAGGCAGTGTCAGCTCGGACAGTGAAAACGAATGGGTTCTAAAATCAATATGATAAATCGGAATTCAAAACTAGAGAGTCACCTCTGAACAAACAACAACAAATCTGTGGAGTTGACGGGCTTCCAATACTCCATTGACGGTTTTCGAGGAATCAACAGCGGTTGTTTGCATGTTCTGAAGTTATCAAGTTCTCGAAACAGTCTCAGAAAAAAAGTGTACCTCCTGAATAATTTTCTTCAACTCTGGATTATTGCACATCACATCGTCATCTCCAGCAGCAACCCCGAAGAATGTTGGCTTCTCCGGAAGCGATCTCTTTTTTCTTCCACCACATCCACAAGATGATGGTGGTGGTGGAGCTCCACATCCACATCCACCACTTCCTCCACCCATCATTCCGAATAGTCCTGGACAGGCGGCACAGATAGAAATGAAGCAGAGAAGTACGAGGATGGAAGATTGCATTGTAGAAGAAGGCTGTGGAATGATGCTTTCATGATCCCAGGGTACCTTTTATAGGACGCTTCTTGATAATGCTTGGGATTGGCAGTTTTACTACGGTTGAGGAAAAAATTGAAGAACTTTCCTATTTCGAGGAAAATGTAACAAATTTTCAGTGTAACAAACAAATCATAAACCGAGAAAAACGTTTTCATATTATGTAGGGAACACTGCAAGACATGTGTTCTTCGGACAAGAAATTGTTCGTCATCCTTTGATCCAATCGGTTTCCGAAGAGAGAACCAACGCGCGAAGGGAAGCCTTCATTTCAAAGTTACTGTTTCAGAACGGCGTCGGAAATATTTACAAATATATCAAGACTCCGCACTCACATCTCTGACAGGACATAGTTGCGTAACAAAGGTCATTAGACACCACTTGATTCTAAAGCCGACAAAGGGGTCACTCATCATCTTCCTGTCGAATGTTACACAAAAAACATTCTATTATCTTATCGGCCAAGTTAGGTCAAGGAGTGGTATTTGCTAAAGGTTATTAACCGAGAACTTATTTTCCATAATTCACTTCTTTACTGAATAATGACTGAGTTCGAGACGATTGTCAACCCACCACAGGAGGTATTTGAGCAAATTGTGAAGTTGGTGAGCTACCTCTTATAGAATATCTCATGTAAAAATTTTTTTCAGACCGGAGAAACAGAAGATTGGTCATTTCATCTGGATGACTACAAGTACTATTTGTCTAGCTACGACCAATTCTGGTTGGTAGCTGTAGTAGAGAAAGGAACCCTCAATATTGCTGCCACGGTCTCCTTGGCTCGATGGGATGGTGAAGACGGACCACTCTTCTCAATTGGAATGTACTATGTGGTTCCAAGGTACCGAGGTACTGAGCTAGGAAAACCAATTTTCCAGAAGGTTATGGATATTGTCGGTGATAATAATTGCACATTGACTGGAGGTTTGTACTGTTTTTCGAATGTTTAGCATTCAAAATAATTTTCAGAGGTCAAAATGAGTGAGAAGTACGCCAAGGAGTTTGGATTCGACAAGTGTCCTCCACATTGGCTTTTGTACAGCACTCTTCAAACGACTGATTGTGTAATTCCGGATAAAGTATTGGAGAAATACCACACAAAGGTGTGGGGACAAATAATTTTTTTGATGTCCAAGCTAAATATTCCAGAAATGGTCCGATGTTGACTACGATGCTCTGACTGCCTATGACAGAACGATTTGCACCAGAGATCGCGAAAAGCTCATGACTCCATGGTTCAATTTGAAGGACACTTTCTCTAGAGTGAGTTTGTGGAACTAAATAAACTCCTAAAACTAACTTCTATTTCAGGTCGTCATTGACCAAGCTGGAAACATCGTCGGCTACGGAATAATCCGCCTCGTCACCCTGAACAAGCTCAACATTGCACCATTCTATGCTGACAACATTGAAACCGCCGAGGTGCTCCTCAAAGATCTTCTTGAAATGGTTCCTAACTGGCAAGCCTATAACAGCTTTGCGTTCCTTTACCCAGAGTGCAACAAGGATCCATTGACGTGATTTGGTGTATAATGTGCAAAAATCTGTTAATTTTTGATTTCAGGCTTCTGGAAAAGTTTGCCAAGAGCAAGGAGTCCGTCTCTACATGTGTACTCCTCAGAAGCCAATTCACCAAGAAGTTGATTTCAACTCCGGATCACAAGGTGTATGCAATTGTTGACTGTGCTTTCCAATATGTGTAACTTGTTATAAAATGCTGCTTCTATTAAAATAAATACTTCTTTACTACAATATCAAAAAATGAACAGAACGCACTCAATTCGTACGGCGGTACACCGCAAAAGAACAAAATGTGATCTTCTGACCACACCGTCCTCCTCCCTTTCTCTGCTATCAGTTTGATCTTGCATGAATTTTGTAGCCGCATTCATAGTTTTTGAACACAAAAGCATGGAGTATATAAGCTTCCACAGATTTTACTAGATATTTCCACTTTCTAAGAAAATGATCGAGTTCGAAACCCTCATCAATCCACCACAAGAGGTTTGGGAACAAATCGTTCAATTTGTAAGTTCCCATCCAAACTTTTTATTGAGACCAATTGAGTTTAGACAGCTGACACAGAAACTTGGAATCTGCATCCAGCGGACTATAAGCTTTGGAAAGAAAACTATAATCAATTTTGGTTGGTCACTGTTGTGGAGAAAGGAACCCTCAATTTTGCTGCATCTGTTTCTCTGGCTCGATCGGATGGCGATGATGGTTCACTGTACTCAATCGGCATGTTCTATTGCCTTGAGAAATACAGAGGACAAGGTTTAGGGAAGCCAATTTTCCAGAAGATCATGGATATTGTTGGAGACAATAATTGCACGCTTACTGGAGGTGTTTTCTTTTGAATTTCTTAAAGGAACCCTCCATCAAGTGATAGTTTCAGCGGTCAAAATGAGTGCCAAGTACGATAAAGTGTTCGGGTTTGATAAGTATCCTGAACATTGGCATTTGTTCAGTTCTATAAAAATTCAGGATGTTGTGCTTCCAGAAAATGTCTCTGAGAAGTATTCAACTAAGGTGAGCAACTGGAATTAGGGAAGCATTTGAGTTGAAAGTTCAGGTTTGGTCTGATGTGAACTACGCTGCTTTGACTTATTACGACAGGACAATTTGCATCAGGGGCAGAAAGAAGATTATGACTGCTTGGTTCAAACTTCCTGGTACATTTACAAGGGTTAGCTGTACATAGAAATCCAAAAATGTATCATATTTTATTTTCAGGTGATTTCTGATAAATCTGGAACAATTGTTGGTTATGGAACTATCCGTCTAGTTGCCAACAACCGTTTAAGTCTTGCTCCATTCTACGCGGACAATTTGGAAGCAGCTGAGGTTTTACTGAAAGATCTTCTGGAAAATCTTCCAAACTGGAAAACATTTGCCACCTTGGAGCTCATCTATCCGGGATGCAACAAGGATCCATTGGCGTTAGTTTTGAATTTAACGTGAATAGTCAATTTTTTCAATTTTAGGCTCCTAGAAAAGTTTGCCAAAACCAAGGAAGCAGTCACCACAAGCAAGTTCTGCAGAAGTCAGTTCACCAAGATTTTGATTCCCACTCCGGATGAGAAGGTGTACTCGCTGTCAGATTATGCTCATCAATATGTGTAGATTTTTAGATAATTTCTTGGTTTTAGATGGAATAAAATTTATATTTTTGTCAAGACGATTTATTGTTCCGAAAGTAAACTCAAAAGTCAAAAATCAAACATTGTAAGCAGAAGAGCAGACAAAAAATAACAATGGTGGGAACTAGTAAAACACTTATTTGAAGCACGCAGTTAGTTGCCTTTTGTTTTCTTGATGTCTTCCTTCTCAAAAATTCTATTCCGAATCATGAAAAATGAACAACTGACCTCAAAGAATGAAATGTCCTTCCTTTTCTCCCACTAGACACAAAATATACTCTCCGCAAACAATTTCGATCTCTTGATCTTTCATGTCATTCTTTTCTGTTCCCTTTCCGTTTTTCTAGTGAATTTTGTAGCCCATTATGTATTTTGTTCACTTGGTGTATAAAAGCTTTTGAGATTCTCAACTTCTTCAGAAGCATCTGCCTAAAAAATGCCTGAATTCGAAACTCTGGTGAATCCACCACAGGAGGTGTGGGATCAAGCTGTGAAAATGGTTGGTTTTTTTCTTTTGAAAAAAAAATGGTTCCATCAAGATTGCAATTCTAGTCCGCTGAAACAGATAACTGGAACTTTCAATCCGAAGACTACAAGCTGTGGTTAGAGACATATGGTCAGTTTTGGCTGGTGACAGTTGTGGAAAAGGGAACTCTGAACTTTGTGGCCTCCGTCTCCCTAGCTCGATGGGATGGTGATGATGGATCTCTATACTCGATTGGGATGTTCTACTGCATCCCAAAGTACCGAGGACTGGGTCTATGCAAACCAATTTTCCAGACTGTTATGGATATTATTGGGGATAAGCCGGCGACCCTAACTGGAGGTACTCAATTAACGTTTCAGTAATTTTTTTTCCTCGAATTTTTCAGCTGTGAAAATGAGCGCTAAGTACGCCAATGTCTTTGGATTTGACAAGTGCCCAGAACATTGGCACGTGTGGAGTGATGTGAAGCTGTCTGACGTGGAGATTCCGAAAAACTTATCGAGCAAATATTCAACGAAGGTGTGGACCGAGGTGGATTACGATGCTTTAACCTACTACGACAGGACTATTTGCATAAGGAACAGAAAGAAGATTATGACTGCTTGGTTCAAATTGCCCCACACTTTTACCAGGGTCTGTCTTTTTTTGTACAAATCTAGAAACAATAGGAATTTAGGTCGTCTCCGATGTCAATGGAAAAATCGTTGGCTATGGAACCATCCGTCTTGTTGGTAACAAGCGATTGAGCTGTGCGCCGTATTATGCTGACAATTTAGAGGCTGCTGAAGTCCTTCTGAAGGACCTTCTTGAGAATATTCCGGATTGGAAGACCCACACTACTCTTGAGTTTCTTTACCCAGAATGCAATAAGGATCCGTTGAGGTCAGTACTGTGTTGTATAGTCTATTGAAAGTTTTTGAATTTCAGACTTCTGGAAAAATTCGCCAAGAGCAAGGAAGCGGTATCTACAAAAAAATTTTGCAGAAGCCAGTTCACCAAAGTGTTGATTCCAACTCCAGATGAGAAAGTCTACTCGTTGTCGGATTTCTCTCAACAATATGTTTAGATGTATTTCTCTCGACTTTTAATTTTCCAGAGAATAAATGTATACAAATCATAAATGGCTCATACTTTTGAGAATCCAACTGTACATTCGGAACATTTCCCAGAAGTTCCAGAACATTATTACAACAAATTATGATTCCAAGGTATTTTCCACTTTTACAACATCTCACTTTCTCTGTCTCAAGATTGGATCAGATAAAAGTTTTTATCTTTTGAAGCTTTCAAAAGTGTAACTTCTCACTAACCATGAGAGTATATAAAGGAGACCTTGGGATTTCAAAAAGCATCCAACCATCGTCCATTCCATAATGCAATCATCTATTCTCATCCTTCTCTGCCTTGTTTCCGTCTGTGCCGCCTGTCCAGGACTATTCGGAATGATGGGAGGAGGAGGCGGTGGATGTGGATGTTCTGCTCCTCGACCACCACCATCTCCATGTGGATGTGGAGGAAGAAAAAAGAGATCCCTTCCAAATGAATCTAATGAAGCTACAATGGAATTCTTTGGAATCGCTGCTTCAGATGATGATGTCATGTGTAATACCGCAGAATTGAAGAAGATTATTGTTGAGGTATATATGAAATGTTAACATTTTCAAAGTTTTTTTGGATTTCAGAACATGCAAAAATCTGCTTCCGACTCATCAAAAGCTATCAATGGAGCATTGGAAGTCAAACAACTCCAAAAGTTCACTGTCGTCTGTTCAGAGAATCCATTTGTTTTCACCATCCGAGCTGATACCGCTTATTGTGGAGCCAAGAAGAATGGACATACTTGTAATGTATTTTCGATGTAAACCAATTTGAATTTAATTATTTTTGTTTGTATATTTTGAAAAACTGAATTGAATAAAAACTTTTTGAGCTGAACGTTTGTATCTACTATCATCAGGTGGCCATTTCTCATCATATGACGTTCGAAATAACTCTGTTGGTTTCCAATTATCAAAGTGTACGAAAGATAAATGTTGAATTTTCTTGAACTGTTCTTGGATTTGCTCTTGTTGACCGATGATGTTCCATTAATTCTTCTATTTCCCCAATGTTCAACATCAGAAAATTAGGTCGATGAGGAAAAGGGGATTGTTTTGTTTTTACTGGTCTCTCTTGATAGGATGTCCTCCCAATTCGAATCGGAATGTCAATGTTCCCTGAACAACCTGTGATTAGACGTCTATCTAGTCATTGATAACTCCAACAAAAAATGCCCTTCTGGACTTTCCCAAGTCGTTTTAAGTGTTACTGCTGACTTCTCCAACTCCAGAATTGGAGAAACTACTATAATGAAAGTGGTTTCCGTGTGGCTCTTATCACATACAGAAATCTCACTTGGATCAAATCAGACATGAGTGACTTTAACTGAGACGGCTTTCAGAATTTTCACAGAATTATGCGGAATGGATTAGAAAGTTAACACATTGGTCTTTGTTGTGTCAACCGTGGACACTACTGGGAGCAATAGTATAGATTTCTCTGGCTCTTTTGACAAACTTTATTTTCCCATTAAACTAAACAGCACCTATTAGCCCATGTGTAGGAATCTAATAGAACTTTGATTGGAAATTCGGAACCTGGCAAAATGAAAATTGCTACAACGATTTGAAGGGAGTTATGTGTGAAATTCCAGCTTGTGATACTGAAAATAATTTTGTCTGATTTTCCTTCCAAAACTAAGGTGAATGTGTCGTAAATCGTTTTCATGAGATTACAAATCCTCACACTTTCTCTCTGAAGATCGGATCAGATTAGCTTTTTTGGGAAGATGTTTGCTACATAATATGAAACTCTTTTTTCTGAGTTTTTTCTCGAGTTTTTTATTACAATTTACATGTGTTACATTTCCGAACTGTAAAAATTCTCCAACTTTTTCCAGCTGTTGTGAAATGGGATGGGATACATACCCTCTCTATAAAAGGGAATCTTGATAGCAACATTTCATCAATTCATCATCTACTCTCTAAAATGCAATCTTCCATCCTCATCCTTCTGTGCCTCGTTTCTATTTGTGCCGCCTGTCCAGGACTATTCGGAATGATGGGAGGAGGAGGCGGTGGATGTGGATGTTCTGCTCCTCGACCACCACCATCTCCATGTGGATGTGGAGGAAGAAAGAAGAGATCTCTTCCAAATGAATCTAATGAAGCTACAATGGAATTCTTCGGAATCGCTGCTTCGGATGATGATGTCATGTGTAATACTTCAGAATTGAAGAAAATTATTGTTGAGGTAAAATTGAAATGTGGAAAATTACTGAACCGTTTCGTGTTCAGAACATGCAAAAATCCGCTTCCGACTCATCGAAAGCTATCAATGGAGCATTGGAGGTCAAACAACTCCAAAAATTCACCGTCGTCTGTTCAGAGAATCCATTTGTTTTCACCATCAGAGCTGATACCGCTTATTGCGGAGCCAAGAAGAATGGACATACTTGTAATGTATTTTCCATGTGAATTGTGTTAATTTAAATATTTCTGTTTGTATATTTTGAAAACCTAAATAAAACTCAAATATCCTCGAATCATTCAGCTCCGAAAGAACTACACAATCAAAATTTGAGACTTCAAAACCACATTGTTAGCTTCGATGAGATGACAGCGTAAAATACGTTTTTCCAAAACTATTTGGTACACATTTGGATGTGTATTATGCCTTGAAAACCCAGGAAACTCAAAATTTGGATTTCTAGGCTATGAAGTAAACGATAAGATTTTTTTGTCATTTGTTGTCTTCACGAAATAATTGACATCCACTGAGAAAACTTTTCCGGCTGAAAATTCTACATTTAAAAATAAAAATAGATTGGAAGGCATAGCCCATTGGGAATTATTTAGCTTGCCAAGTTTTAGTTTAGTCGGACTGCCTAAGGGTGAAATGATTATAGGCGCAAAATGTAAAAATCAAATAAACTATTTTTTTACAATATTGTCGCTTTGTAATAAAACAAATCTGAATCGATGAACGCAGCCTTCACCAAAATTTCAGAGAGAACATAAAAACCCATGTTGGGAGGCTCCGTAAATCGAGTATACCCCCTCTCGTAAGTCAAAAAAACAATTGAAAAAATTACAATTTGGGGGACATTTTGAGAACTCGTGACTTTTCTTATAGGTTATTTCAAAATATTTTATTGAAAGTTTCCAAAATTTACAAACAGAATCAAAGTTTCGAATCAAAAGTTACATAGCAAAAGCATGACAGTTATGTCCATTCTTTGTGGCTCCACAGTAGGCGGTGTCAGCTCGAATAGTGAAAACAAATGGGCTCTCCGAGCAAACGACAACAAATCTGTTGAGTTGACGAGCCTCCAAAACTGTGTTGATGGCTTTAGAAGAGTCGACGGAAGTGGAGTGCATATTCTGCGAATTCAAATATTTCAATTAGAACATTATCTAGAAGTTTTACCTCCAAAATGATCTTCTTTAATTCTGGGGTGTTGCACATCAGATCCTTATCCCCAGCGGCAATTCCAAAGAATTCTGGAGTAGTTGGTTTGTCTGGAAGGGATCTCTTCTTTCTTCCTCCACAT
>GL380626.1:21205-35709 GCA_000143925.2 Caenorhabditis brenneri
CACGTTTCGGCGTCTATAATGGGGAATCCCTGCCCAGATTCACGAAAGAAAAATATTCGTCCTTTGCTTGAGAAACACTCTTCAGAGACTGGCTCCTAACTTTTGAAGGAAGCATTTTCAAAAAAAATGATCAACTACAAAGTTGTTCCTCATGTAATTTGTAACAACTTTTTAGTTGACTGTTTTTCAAAGTGATGGATAGTTTCGAAGATACAGGTCACAGAGTAAGAACAACCTTTTGGTCAAATTTGACCTAAAAAAAATTATTTTACCAAATGGTCAGAAATTGTTCGGCTATACATGGGCAATCTTTCTCACTACTTAGAACTCCTCAAAACCTATTTTGAAGCAAGTTATTTGCGCTGGAAGGTATGAATTGGGTCACAACTCACTCCACGTGAATATTTAGCCATTTTTTATTTCGAAAATGGAATCTCCAGGGTCGAATATGTGTCTACCCAAAGTTGTAGGAAAAGTTAAAGTGGGAACCAAAAGGACTTCCCTTGTTAGAATAAAACTTTACAGATGAAATGCTGAAAAACATAGGATTTTTTGTATGTGTCTGAAAGTTGTCTTCTGCCAAATGGTTGCACTGCACACAGAAAGTTCTCGATTCCCCTTGAAGTATCTGATACGATGGCGTGCACAGTGGGACAACAGGCTGTGGATTGTAAGTTATCAATTTTTGAAATTAACGTTGATACTCTTATTAGCTTAGTTTTTTAATCAGAATGTTACACAATAATTTTCAAGAGAACTTTCAACAGCCCATAGCCTTAACTTTTTTCAGAAAATCTGTCAGCATTCTCATGAAATGGGTGAAGAACGTCTCTCTTTCATTTGGAGGAAGCAATGTTAATCATCATGGGAGGCGATTGGCGGCAAATATTACCAACCGTTGACGGAGTCAAAGATAAAGATTTTTTTTTGGTGCTATTCGAATAAAAGTTTTTCTTTTTTGATGATCTTCTGATACATGCTAAACGATGCAGCAATTAATATTCCATTCTTGCTAATCGCTGACAGCTGCAGAATTAATGATCCTGACCTTTGGTCCATGTATGCATCCCATATCGGATGGTTGCGAACCACACACACACACACACACACATACAATCAATTCAGACCTATTGCCTGTTCTCTCCTTGTCTTCTTTTCAAACTTATACACCTTCTATAAAACTCAAAATGACGATTCGTTTGCAAGTTTTTCCGTACTTAATCCAACGAAAAATCATAAAATCTCTAACGTTCACTAATTTATTCGCTCTTTCGCTATGCTCATGGAAAACAAGAAGACTTATCGAATCGATTCTTTTTAAAAAAGTTACCAGTGTACGTTATTTTTTCTCCGGTTTCGTTGTTCATGTCGGAATGGAGGAAGAACATGATGAAAGGTCTTTTATGATCAGGATGAACGGGATCACGACTTTTCCGAAAGGAAGTGGTACTCTCAAAGTTAGAATTGGAAATTTCGAGGGGAACATCTTGTGAGTTTCGAAAATATTACCAACTTTGTGATATTTCAAATTTTAAGATTCCGGGCTCAAGTTACAGAGGCCGAACAATTTCATTTCATCACTTATGATACTGAATCAGAAAAAGAAATCAGAACAGGTATTGTTGATCACGTTTCTGGAATATTAAGACACTGCCCACCCATCGAATGTCAAATAAACGTGGATAATCTTCCGAGCTACATTCCGGATCTCGGAGAAGTCGAATTGAACATCTTCGAAGGAAAGAGTGTTGACGCTGACTTTTTGAGTTCTTATTTCTCCAACCCGTTCGTTCAGAAAACTGCATGGATTCAACCCCGTATAACCGGGACATTTCAAAACGATTCTAAATTTTTCGAGATTCAAAATATTATTTGTGCTCATTCTGGCAATATAACGAGTAGTCTGCTAGATCGATTCACTGGGCGAAACTTGAACCTCACGAATGCAGTTATTTCTTCAAATGAAGTTGTTGCTGCACTCAGAAAATGGACCACTGGCGAAAGTTTAGAAAATTTGAAAACTATCTACTTGCATAGGGAAACTGGCTTGTTCAATCTAGCTGATTTTTTGAATCAACTTGAGTTCAAACCATGGGACCCAGAAACCCGACCGAAAATGTACACTTATATAGGGTGAGTTTTTAAAAGAAAAGACTATTGCCATATTGTGTCGTTCCAGATTCATTGATTATCGAGGACCTGTCGACTGCAACTGCGAGCACTATCTTGATATCGTGCGAGAAACGGATAAGAAAATCGGATCGATTCAAATTAGCGACCAATACATTTACTTTGTTGTTTGGCCGTGAATTCAAGTGTTTTTTTTTTTCTAATTATTTAATTGATTGCATTTTTTTTTAAGATTTCGACTGTTTGTTTTATTAATTTTTTTTTGCAATTTTGAAAGCGAAAATGAAATGCACAACTTTCTCCCTACAGTAATCTCCGCGTGTTCACGTAATTTCGAACGGCGCCCGCGCGAAAAATGTATTTTCAGAACGCAATCAGCGAAACAAGTAAGCAAGTCGCCCGTTTTCATTTTATTGGCTTCAATCTACTTTTTTTGCTGATTTTTTATTATTTTGTTGTCGATATTCTCCACAAATTCTTTATCAATCTTTATTAATCGTGCACCGTTTCAGTCGTCCGATCGTCGTTCGTCGTAGACATGTCGCGCTTCGCCAACTTCGGATTCTTCAGCTGGGATAGTGCTCCATTACCGGTAAGGACTAATTCTTTTTCTGATCTGCTTCCCCTTTTCATAATCTTATCAGCAAGAATTTAATAACTTCTTCCTAGAATCGCATCTAGAAAAAGCGAAGAAAAAACGGAGAGCGGAGGGATTCGAGTGAGAGAGTGTATGTGTGCGTGCAGAATGGAGAAATGGCTGGCAAATCTTGCCGAAAAACACGTACGCTTCTTCTTCTACTTCTCCTTTTTTCCCGCTCTTCCCTCTGACAGATGTCATTTTCTCTTCTGGGCTCAGCAGCTCCTCTTGTCTGCCCCGAAGCAGTTGCCCTGTTTTACTGGTCACTTCGATTTTTTTCTTCATCCAAGTCTTGAACTGTTAACTCATCAACGACAATTTTCAAACCCAACACAAACACGACTTGATTCTTTTCTAAAAGCTCAAAAATCGGTCGTGGTGCCCTCAATATTCTTCGATGTTTTCTTCGTCGGTCATTGGTCATGTACCTGCAGTATGTATATATATACAGTGTTCAAAAAACGATCGAGAAATACTCGTTTCTGTTGTTTATACATGTGCCGCCCGTTTCGTCATTGATATCATTGCGAAGAAGGCGGTGGTAGGTAGGAGAGGTGATAACAGAAGAAGCGAAATAAAAACATTTTGCCATTGGAAGTCATTCTCTCATTTTGCGGTGAGAGGAACGAGAAGTTTCAGCCAATTGCAGCTTTATTTACCCATACTTTTAGGGTCTTTCTATTCTTGCCGAAAGTGTTTTTAGAGAGAGAGTAAGCTTCTACTTGATGTGCCGCGCATTTTTTTTTATAGCCGCACTCTTTTTCTCGCTAGATAGAGCTTGGCTTTCAGTCGTATATTGGCAGTTTGCGTCCTCCTTGGGTTTCACCACATTCAAAGTACATTTCTTTTGGTGAACGCTGATGAAGAAAACAGAAAAACACCTCCTTAGCCATCAACTTTTGATCTTTTGGCTTCTCGGCCTCTCATCTTCCAAATTCAAATCAGCTCGTTTCAACACTGAAAAAACCAACCAAGATCTTCTTCTTCTCCTTCTCCTCCCATGACTTATCAGTGTTAGTGTCCGAGACACCGGGGTCGTCGAAAATACACAACACAATGCCGTCTGCCGCCTCTCCACCTTTTACACACTCACTCGGCTTTTTGCATTTCTTCTCCTGCCTAGAGACTCACTCGCACTTTTCTCTGTGCTTCAATTGCTTCAAGAGAGAAATGGGAAGAAAGGCTCACTGAGCCGCCGGCAGCCAATGGAGTCCTGGGTCCCGTTCGAATCGAAGGGCTCTTCTTTTTTTCTTCTTCTTTTTCCGGCTTCACTTCCTTCATTTTTTGTGCCCACCGCTATGCTATTCGGCTAGCAGCTTGGGTGTTTGTTTGAAAAAACTCGCAAAGAAACTGATAGAATTTGGCTTCCCTCGAAATAGAAAATACAAAATGTCCACGTGAAGCGCGGCGACAACGACGCTGGGCTTCTAAAACAAATTGACAAATCGCTAGTGACACTAGAAGATTGTTTATCATTCGCCCCCCTCTGGTCTCTTCTCTGATATCATTGCCGTGTCTACGACAACAATTATTCTTCTTCTTTTTCTCTCTTTCTCGAATATTAACGAAAATTAGATTTGACAAGGCGATTTTCGAAGATTATGTTCTATCTTTAGTCTCTGGTTTGTCCTTCTAGTTTCCTTCGAGCAAAGAACGAATGTCGTTATTTTGAGAAGACGACCGAAAGAGATATGTTTTGAAAAAAAAAAACAATAAAAACATTCTCGCGAAATCCATTGAGAAATCAGTCGATGGAGAAATCGTCTGATTTTGTGTATCGTTTTATCACTCACGGGTTATCAGTTTATCGGTAGTTTTCTGTATGTTGACCGGAGGAGGGGACGCCGGTCAACACTGATATATATTCAGCGTTTCATTTGGTTTTCTCCAGCGCATTTTCACGTGATCGTCGCAAAATATAATTCGGATTCAGAAGAAATTGAACGAGAAAATCCGTCCAGCCACTGTTTTATGAAAGCTTTCGTTTCGTTTTGTTTTCTTTCGGAACAGAAGATAATCTCGTAATCTGTGGTCTGATGATTCTATTAGATAGTGTGCCCATTCAGAATATTTATTGGCGATATTGATTATTGCTTCTTTTACTGGTCACTGATCAGTTTTCGCCTGATTTTCGACTTTCTGTTTACTTTGTACTGCCATCATCTCGGTCGCAATACATTTTGTTTTCTTCTTCATTTCCACTCTTTTCATCACCGTTCGAAATTGTTTATCCCCCTACACCCCTTATCAGTAATAGTGATCGATGACTTTTGCCCCCTCTCAACTATTCTTTTTCTAATTTTCTTTCTTTTTCAGCAAAAGCTCCAGGAGTCCGCTTCTCCCCCACCAAAGACACCAAAAACGCCAAGCATGATCACCAACGATCACGACCGTCGCAAGCAGATCTCCGTCCGCGGAATCGCCCAGGTGGAGAATGTGTCGAACATCAAGAAGGCGTTCAACCGACACCTTCACTTTTCGATCATCAAGGATCGTAACGTGGCCACCGATCGCGACTACTACTTCGCGTTGGCCAACACCGTTCGCGACCATTTGGTGTCTCGTTGGATCCGCACCCAGCAACACTACTACGACAAGGATCCAAAGAGAGTTTACTACCTCTCGTTGGAGTTCTACATGGGACGAACTCTCTCCAACACCATGATGAATCTTGGTATCCAGGCCACCGTTGACGAGGCTCTCTACCAACTCGGACTCGACATCGAGGAGCTTCAGGAGATCGAAGAGGACGCCGGACTCGGAAACGGAGGACTCGGACGTCTCGCCGCGTGCTTCCTCGATTCGATGGCGACGCTTGGAATTCCGGCCTACGGATACGGACTCCGTTATGAGTACGGAATCTTCAAGCAACTCATCCGCGACGGATGGCAAATCGAGGAGCCAGACGACTGGCTTCGCTTCGGAAATCCATGGGAGAAGGCCCGTCCAGAGTACATGCTTCCGGTCAATTTCTATGGAAAAGTTGTCAAGGAGGAGGTAAGAGATTTTGAAAAAGAAAAATGAAAAAGGAATGGGCCGAACCGGGGATTGAACCCGGGACCTCTCGCACCCAAAGCGAGAATCATACCACTAGACCATTCGGCCACGATTTAATTCTGATTAGGATGCGTTAGAAATAAACGTGAAAAGAGATCTTCTTCTCTTTCTATCCGTTCATTTCATATTCATCCCAAACAGGTTTTCCCCTACGCTAACAAATCCAATTTCAAAGTTTTCTTTTTCAGGGAAAATCCAAATGGGTCGACACCCAGGTCGTCTTCGCCATGCCATACGACACCCCAGTTCCGGGATACAAGAACAACATCGTGAACACACTCCGTTTGTGGTCCGCCAAGGCCGAGAACCACTTCCATCTCAAGTTCTTCAACGACGGAGACTACGTGCAAGCCGTCATGGATCGTAACTTGTCGGAGAACATCACCCGTGTCTTGTACCCCAATGACAACATGTTCCTCGGAAAGGAGCTGCGTCTCAAGCAGCAATACTTCTTGGTGGCCGCCACACTCCAGGACATCATCCGTCGCTTCAAGTCCTCCATCTACGGAAACCGTGAGGCGATCCGTGTCAACTTTGACACCTTCCCAGACAAGGTCGCCATTCAACTCAACGACACTCATCCATCCATCGGAATTCCGGAGTTGATCCGTCTCTTCGTCGATGTCGAAGGACTCAGCTGGGATCAGGCCTGGGACATTTGCATCAAGACCTACGCCTACACCAACCACACTCTCCTTCCAGAGGCTCTCGAGCGTTGGCCAGTGTCTCTTATGCAAAACTTGTTGCCACGTCACTTGGAGATCATCTATGAGATCAACCAGAAGTTCATGACCGCCATCTCCGAGAGATTCCCAGGAGATTTCGATCGCATGCGTCGTATGTCGATCGTCGAGGAGGCCGATCAATTCGGAGAGAAGCGCATCAACATGGCGCATTTGTGCATTGTCTCATCCCACGCTATCAATGGAGTCGCCGCTCTTCACTCTGATCTTCTCAAGAGCTCCACGTAAGTTTCCCCCAACTCGTTATATTTCAAACTCCCTCGCTTTTCTGTTTGCAACAGAGCGCGCTTGCTGATTTTTCCTCAAATTATTTTTCTCTTCAGATTCCGCGACTTCTACGAGTTCTACCCAGATCGTTTCCAAAACAAGACCAACGGAATCACACCACGTCGTTGGCTTCTTCTCTCCAACCCATCCCTCGCCGACCTCATCGTCGAGAAGATCGGAGAGGATTGGATCACCAACCTGGATGAGCTTCAGAAGCTCAAGGAGTACGCCAACGACGCCGGATTCCTCGACTCGATTCGCCGTGTGAAACTCGAGAACAAGCAACAAGTCGCCCAATACTTGAGCGACGAGTACAATGTCAACATCAACGCCGCCTCATTGTTCGATGTGCACGTCAAGAGAATCCACGAGTACAAGAGACAACTTCTCAACATTCTTCACGTCATCGCCTTGTACAACCGAATCAAGGAGAACCCGAACATTGATATGGTCAAGAGAACCGTTTTGTACGGTGGAAAGGCTGCTCCAGGATACCATATGGCCAAGCAGATCATTCGTTTGATCACCGCCGTCGCTGAGCAAGTCAACAATGACGCCATCGTTGGAGACCGCCTGAAGGTTATCTTCCTCGAGAACTACCGTGTTTCGATGGCCGAGAAGATCATCCCAGCTGCTGACCTCTCTGAGCAGATCTCGACCGCCGGAACCGAAGCTTCCGGAACAGGAAACATGAAGTTCATGTTGAACGGAGCTCTCACCATCGGAACTCTTGACGGAGCCAACGTTGAAATGGCTGAAGAGATGGGAGACGACAACATCTTCATCTTCGGAATGAACGTCGAGGAGGTCGAGGCACTCACGAAGCGTGGATACTCTTCTCAGGAATTCATCAACAAGAGCCCGATGCTCAAGCAGATTATCGAGCAAATCGAGGGAGGAATGTTCACTCCAGAGGATCCACAACAACTCCGTGATCTCTCCAGTATGCTCCGTCATCATGATCGCTTCATGGTCTGTGCCGATTTCGATGCCTACATTCAGTGCCAAGATAAGGTAAACAGAATTTTGTGTTATCTTCTCAAAATCATTTCTCTTTTTCCAGGTCGCCGATACATTCCGTGATCAAGAGAAATGGTCTCGCATGGCTCTTTACAACATCGCCTCCACCGGAAAGTTCTCGACGGATCGCACGATTGCCGAGTACGCCCGCGAAATCTGGGGAATCGACCAGTTCGAGAGCTCTCTTCCAGCTCCATATGAGAACGAGAAGAGCGAATAATTGCCTAACTTTGTAATTAATTATTTCCCCAATTTACTCCTCCCCTTTTTACTAGTTTGTAGCATTTCCCTAGACGCATTGAGCCCATAATTCTTGTGAATGTTTATTTTTGAAATCAAATTGATTTCCGTCATCCCCTGTCCACACTTCCCTTAAAATGTCCCGTATTTTTCCTGAAAAGTTGCCATAACTTGAGATTTTACTGCATGCCTAAACAGCATTCTCATAAAACTGATTGAAATTGCTTTTCAATGTTCCATCACACACACCAGGGCTTTCAATCAAGATAGGGATTCTATATGAGGAAGGCAGAGCATCTTAGGTCGACATATCAAAACCCGAGGATAGTTTTGTTCGTCAGAATGAAAATGCTTACGTTCAGAAAGATACAAGGATGCATAAAATGTCGATCAACAGATTTTGTTCGAATTCTAGCTATTTAGATTTTGAACCAACTGCACTAACTTCTGAGTCATTGACAGCTGAGTCCATGACCATGCTTTTCAGCATGTATTCTACTTTTTCGAGTACGAAAATCCTAAAGCAAGCAGAACACAGCAGTCTGAATCTTCCCTATTTTTTTTGCTAAACAAATTTTTAGGCTCAATTTCTTTGACCTGATTCAGTGAACGATGCTAACGAATATTTTGCTCATTTTCCAAGACAATAGTTTAATAACAACAGTTTATTCAGAAAATAGAAAAACTTAACGACGACGGTAAATGTTCTTCTTGGTCTTTGGCTTTGGTGGCAGGATGATTCCATCGTACTTTTGTTGGAACCACTTGATCGTCTCCTCCTTATCGACACGGTGGGATGGTCCGATACGTCCTGGGGCACGTCGGCGCTTGGACACTCTGACTCCGTTGCGGTTGAGAACGACGTAGAAGTCCATACCGTAGATTCCGATTCCTGGGTCGTACTTGATTCCAAGATCGATGTGCTCCTAGAAATGTGTGAATAAAAAGAAATAAAAACTGCATAAAATATTTACCTGCACTCCGAAGCCAAAGTTTCCGGTGTCGGAGAAGTTCTCCTTGTACAACTCGTATTCTCTGACCTTGAGTCCCTTCTCAAGGATCTCCTCGGCCTTTGGGCCACGGACTGTGCAGTGGACGGCGATCTTTTCGTTTCTACGGATTCCGAAGGTTCTGACAGTGTATCTGGCCTTGGAGAACACTGGGGTCTGTCCGGTGAGCTGCTCGAGCACCTAAACAAAATTCGTCAACTATTTCGTTGAATTTCACAAACCTTAGCGGCACGGGTGAGACGATCTCCAGACTCTCCAACGCAGATGTTGAGGCAGAGCTTCTGGATCTTCAGCTCGCGCATCACATTGCGGCCCTTCTTCTCTCGGATCTCGGTTTGTTTTTCGATGTCCGTCATGATTACCTGAAAAAAAAGTAATTTTACAAAACGCATCTTCAGAATCCAAAATTCACGACAAAAACGAGTTTTCCGAGCAATTCTAGGACCGAAAACAACATTAGGCGAAACAGAAATTCAAATTTGGCTAGCGGGACCTTCAGAAATTCATTCAAATTTTAGGCCTAAAAAACATAAAGAGGCGGAGCGTCACTCGCGCGCACACTGAAGAGACGACAGAGAAAACGAGATAAGTGACGACGGTGGAGAGGACGGCTGTCAGAGACGACGAAAAACCGACAAAACCACTCTCGTTTTGCGAGAAAACCTCGAAAAAAGCCAAAAAAAGCGAGTGAAAATGATTTTTCCCGTTTTAGGATTTGAGCTTATGGTTTTCGATCGTTCCGAGATATCGTGGTCCGTAAAAGGTGTGCGCCTTTAAACTTTAATTGAATTTAAATTATCCAGGCTCAATTTTTATCGATTTTTCAACTTTCTCGTGCTTTTTTAGTGTGATTTCTTGAACTTTTCTTTTTCTTGTTGCTTTCTTTCTGCTATTCATAAATTATTTCTTCTTTCAAAATATATTTTTTACAGAATGACAGTGAATAACGAGGGGTGGAGTTCGTTTAAAACAAATAAATGGCTCTTCACCACTCCGTCTTCGTCATACAGCCGTCCGCGAACGCCTGTCTCAAATTCAAGGGTCTCAGAAGGAGAAGAAAATGGAAAAGTGCCCGAATCGCCTTGTGAGTTTTATTTTTCAGCAATTTTTGTTTTTAAATCGCAGAGTTAATTTCTGAAATTCCTTTTTTCCAGCAAAACGTGCAAATCGTCCACGAACGCTTTCCGATCGTGGAAACGAAATTTTGGATAATCACGAAGCAGTAAGAAATCTTTATGCCTGGAACTGGTCAGAAGTTCGAGAGAATTACCCAGAGAAGGGAATTCATAACCCATCAATTTTCTGTTATGCAATCTCATGCGTACAGTTACTTTCGCATGTGCCAGCGATCGTGCGGATTCTTCAAGATCACCACTGCAATGATCCAGGTAAGTAATTAAGATAACTATTTTTTTTATTCAGATTAACTATTTTTTATTTCATTTTTAGTGTGCCTCTGCTGCAACTGGAAGCGATGTTTCCTCAAGAGCCAGAACCACGCAGGAAACATCTCATGGTTCCGTGAGGCGTTCAAACGAGATCGGAAGTTCAACCAAGGGCGTCAAGAAGACGCTCATGATGCTCTTCTCGCGATCCTGGGGAAGCTCGATAAGATCGCCGTGCAGAATCCAAGGCTGAAGGACCGAAAAGTGGCGGATGACTTGTTCGGATATTCAATCCGAAACGAAGTTCAGTGCAGAAACTGCAAAAATAAGCACGTTTTCTACGAAAACAATACAGTGATGACTGTTCGAATGATGAAGAAAGATCCATCTGGACGAAACCATTCAATTAAGGACTTGATGCAGAATGTGTTCACGACATCAACAATCTATGGATACAACTGCTCAAACTGTAAGAAGAAGTCCGATGCTCCAGTAAAGCCAACACTTCTCCGTGCTCCACAAATTCTTCTTCTCCACATATCTCGCTTCTCGTTCGATGGATGGGGAAAGAAAATCTCACGGCCTGTAGTTTTGAATGAGACTCTCGATGTATCAACAATGGCAACGGCAGGCGCTTCAACCGTTTATAAGCTGTGTGGAGCTGTGATCCACGGTGGAATGACACTGGACTATGGTCACTATTGGTGTGTAGCGCGATCAAGACGGCGCGAGCAGCAGTTCGTCACTTTGAATGACTCATCGGTAAGCGAAACTGAAACACTTGACGAATTTTTTTTGTCACAAAGTCGGCAAATGTGACCTTCTAGTTCTTGTTTCTTTCTCGGAAAGAACATGCGTTTGATGCGATTATGCAAAATGTACTTTTCTCCTTCCGGATGGAACAGAGACCAGTTTACAGGAGTATAATATACATGAACGGGACTAATACTTTTTCTCAATTTTTAAACTAATCATTCTTTTCCAGGTATCCAATCAAATGAGTCCACGAGACATGCTGCAATCCTACATTGTCCTTTACCGCCGCGCCGAGCATTTGAACAGTGGCCTCGAAAAGTCGATGATTTAAAAAGTACACATTTTTAACCTTCATATTTCCCATCAAAATTCTTTAGAATTTACTCATTTAATTTTTGTTAGTTTTTACATCTTGTTTTGTCAGATTTCCGATTAGCCTTTTGTTCTAATTTGTTTCCTTCTTTTTCTTCGAATTTATCCGAATATTTACAGCACGTTCAATTCTCAATTTTCCCGCACTTTTCCTAACTCTCTGTCTCTTCCCGATTAGAAAAACGTACAAACGCGGTAGTACACTTTTTATTTCAACTCTTGAAGTGTTTTAAAATGGAATAAGAGTGAAAGTTTTTATTGTTTTTTCTCTAATTTCCTAGGTGATCATATTGCTAGGCAGTGCTCCAATGGAGCTTGTGTTCTCCGGACGCATTCGGACAATTACACTGAATAATACGATTGTGAATTCACGATAGGGAGCGTGAATACAAATCATGACGATTGTGGAGAAGAAGCCATGAGAGGCGACGACTATCAAGGTAATATTATTGAATGCTTGATTGTGGTAGAACACAAAACAAGAAATACCAATGTATATTGCAGGCCCGATAATTATGAGGATAGGAATCAAGAGCTGGAAGTTCACTGTTCTTTAGGTTTTCTATGAACAGAAATTACCTGAATAATGAAAGCTTTCTGAAACTTCCGATGCAATTGAACAGTTCTCGCTGACATTGTTCGATTTATCTGTTTTCCTAACATTCTATCGGTTAGATATGCAAATGACCAAATTTCAATGAACCCGCCGAGAATTAATAATCCGCAAGCTCTCAAAAGGAATCGTGTTTCAATAACTGCCACAAAAACTAGGTCAGCATTCACATATAATGGAATGCAGGGAGCAATCTTTCGGAAGTGTTCCTTTGCCATTTCTTGATCGGGAATCATTAGATAATTGGGTAGGAAAAATAAAGAAGCGATGATGAAATGAATGATAAACCAGGGAACTCGAAACCAACGCCAGTATTTGTTGGGGCCAATCATGATGAGTAAACGATTCTCGAAAACAATGATAACAGCGACAAGCATGTCTGGAATAAAATTAAAAAAATGGAGATGGGGGAAAACAGTTAATCCTGAGAGGCTATTTCTTGAGTGAAGTTCTGTATTAAATCAAATAATATCAGGGAAAAATGACGTGAAGCAAAGAAAAATACTAACACAAGTTGCAAAATGTTTTTGGTAGATACTCAATGCTATGGAGTGATCAGAAAAGTGCTAGTGTCTCATGTGCTATATTTGGCTCTTTTGCTATGGATCATGCGATTAGAAAAGAAACAAGTGATGATGTGGAAGCTTTTCTTGTTAGTTTATCTATTTTATTTGTCCTATTTTCTTTGAAATGACTTGAAAAGTTCCGTTTTCCCCCGATATAAAAGACTCGAATAAAACCGACTTACAAGCTCCAACCAACAACATAAAATACAACTGATGCTCATTCTTCATTCCGAAATCCTTCAATATCCCCAATGGATATCCAGCCAACGCCGGAAACAGTATATAAGGAGTTGTCAAAAAACTCAGTCCCAAATCCCATAAACAACTGAAAAAGTGGAAATTCAACAGACTCCATTTCACAGATTTCATCGAATTTGGTGTTTGAAAAATGATACAATAAGCCCCATAAATGTGCACCGGAATAGCCACGAAACCAAAATAATGAAGGAATAATTTTTGAAAATCTGCAGTGTAGAGGAAGAAATCACTCGTACAAAACTCATAGGTCTTGTTTTGGAAGTATGTATATTGGGACATAATAATAATATGAATAATGTTCCATTCGAGATTTTCATCAAATATTATATGAAATCACCTGTTCGAAAATTTGAAAATTTTGTTTAGAAAATCAGAGAAACTCCTCCACAAAGTCAGAAAGATCTAGAAGATTGCAATGAATTGGACATGTTATTTATTATTTTTTTTCTGCAAATGAAGTTTGCAACAAGGATCAAAGTAAATTAGACATGAGACATATCACTAAGCGGGCTACACCTGAAAACTTTGAACTTGATTTCATAAAAATATTGGACTCAGAAACTAGTAAGGAACACTAGACTGGGCTTTAACCTTCGATAATATAACGAGCGCTATTCATAAAATCCTTCAAAAGTCCTACTGTGATTTCCACATTTCTACTTTGTGATTATTTGATTTTCTGTTTCTTAGATCACCATTGTTTTTCGAAACTTCCTTTTGCTTCACCTGTTCCTCCTGAAACTGAACCTATAAATACGTAATAATTTTGAACTCAACATCAATGGGGCCATCTGACTGACAGGGAGTATTCCGGAGTGTCTGGCTAGAAATTATTTCTTAAGAACTGGTCAATGGACTTGTTAATTATATTTTGTCGGTTCCAGGTATTTCGAATTAATTCAGATTTTTGTGCTGCGAATTTCTTGATCGGAATAAAACTAGAGCAGGTCAGAAAGAACATTTTTGAACAGAAA
Organism: Caenorhabditis brenneri; assembly: GCA_000143925.2. Classification (NCBI taxonomy): domain Eukaryota; kingdom Metazoa; phylum Nematoda; class Chromadorea; order Rhabditida; family Rhabditidae; genus Caenorhabditis; species Caenorhabditis brenneri. The sequence goes on from GL380626.1 coordinate 35,234, forward strand.
CTTGAAAGCAGTACCCAAAAACAGCATACTTTCTCATTTTTGCTACCGGCATTATCTTATTTCAGGAGCATCTGTGCCCGATACGATGTACACACCCCAGGATAACTACCCTCAATTTATTGTTATACGAATCCCATGTATCATCTTCTGCTCTATTGAAGAAATGATACCTAATTATTCTACTACCACTCTTCACTCCTCCTTCACTCACTTTTTCATTTTCTTGCTCTTCATTCTTCTTCATTTCCCATTCCCAAAATGCCTGCGAAAGTGTTCATGGACATCACTGCTGATGGAGCTCCACTTGGAAAGCTTGTGTTCCAGGTAACCACTCCATTTCATTACTATTCAACCCTCAAAAATTTTCAGCTAAACACAGAGAAATGTCCGAAAACCTGCGAAAACTTCGTGAAACTGTGTACTGGAGAGCCTGGGTTCGGGTACAAGAATTGTGTGTTCTTCAGAGTGGTGCCCAC